>JAPXFY010001672.1:0-33535 GCA_030674185.1 Monoplex corrugatus | reverse complement strand
AGGCGGCACCCGCAGGACAGAAGATGAAGGCAGCACCAGCGGTATGAATATGTAGAGAATGTATGACCCATGTGTAACCTGTGTAAAACTGTTCTTGCTGTTCCTTGAACGGATGTGGGGAGGTGAGTGAACTGTTTAAAGTCTGGTCAGTTGTAGAACAGTTTGTTGTCTGTCTGGTCGTTCCAGTTGTCATGCCAGAATTTTTTTCACATAACTTTGTACTTTGGATTTACCGTTTTATCCAGCAGTGATTTCCCCTTCCACCTCGTTAGTTGGTTCTTTTGAAAGGGCCATAAACTTAAAACATCAGATATCTCCAGCTTCATCCTTGCTTATGATGAACTGGTCTGCCTGCTGCCCATGTTAATTTTTTCATCATTTTGGTGGTGCCAGCTTAGTCTTTCACTAGTCCTCCTCCACCCACCCCATCCCTGTTCTCCATTTCAAGACTATTCAGGTGTGTAGGGTTTTGACCAGCTAAGAGAGTTTGCCAGATAAGTGTTGGCAAGGCACATATGCAATTGTCCGAGTGGGACGAATCCTTTTTGAACAAACTCCAAACTCCAATTTCAAACTGCTATCACACTTCATCCTCTAGTCCCCTCCTCCCCTTCCCGATATGCACATGCTTGATACCCGTGAGTTGTTTTTCTCATTGTGAGTGAATGTTTTAGTTATTTATGAGGATGTGCACTTTGATTTGATTTCTACATCAAAGTTAAGAACCTTTCAAAGATCATCAGCATTATCAAGCTGCTGATTTCTCCTACAAAAATAAGTTTATAAAAACATGGATGAAAAACAAACTGAATGCAGGACGGATATTACTGCTCATCAGAGCAGTTGGACAAAACTGAACACGTTCATATTGTTTTCAGATTTTATTTGTCAACAGTGTCTCCATTTAATAAGATGCACTTTAAAATGATGGTGATGATGGGCTGTACTGTTGATTTGACAGGTGAATTGGACGTCAATAACAATATTGTCAACCGTATGATCTATAAACGAGGAATATACGTACTCTTACGGACTATGAGAATAGTGCTCCCCACATAATCACTGACAAAAGCCAATTATGAATATTAAAATGTATTTCAATCATAGTGTGCTCCACTCTAAACTTATGCAATGATTACATTCAACGTTCCACATATAGTTTCACTGGATTTCGGCCATGAATAGCCAACAATATTATGCTCACACATTTTACGTAGACACACAGACACACAAACACACAAACAAACTCGCGCACGTGCGCTTACACACGCACACATACACACACACACACATACACATACACACACACACACACACACACACACACACACACACACACACACACACACACACACACACACAAAGAGTATCAATATGGATATCCATTAATTTTGTCTTTTTGAACAACATGATAATGAAAAATGAGTGTCAAAGATGTTCACAGCAGTATATTCATTAACCTGACACCAGTAACGATGATGAGGATGAGGATGATGGCGATGATAATGATGATGACGATGATGATGATGACGACAACAATTGTCATGATGGTGATAGTGATTTGATGATGATGATAATGATAATAATAACAATAACAATGATGATTATAATTATAATGATAATGATATCAACATCAATATTATTAGCAAAAACAACAAAACCAACAACAACTATACTACTACTACTACCTCCACTACAATTACTACTACTTCTTCTTCTACTACTACTTCTTCTACTACTATTCTACTACTACTACTACTACTACTACTGCTGCTGCTGCTGCTGCTGTAGCTACTACTATTACTACTTCTTCTGCTACTACTACTAATCATAATAATACTAATAATGATAATGATATCTGTCACGATGCGCCAAATCTTCTTAAACAAATCAAATCAAAGCACGTTCTCTCGTCATACATTAAAACATTAACTCATAACGAAAATAAAGTGTGAAAATGAAGTACATGCACACTAGGAGGCAGAGGACGGATGAGGAATGGGACGAAGGGATGGGCACATAGAAGGGGAATGATGGCTGTACAAAAAGGTTTGTCTTCACGATAGACTTGAAGGAAGACACATTATGTGACAGTGGAAGAGACAGGGGAAACTCATTCCAGTTGTATGGATCACACACACAAAATAAGCGATAATTGCATGTGGAAAAATCTGTACTGAGGAATTTGTAGTACAAGAAACAGAGCAGAGGGTTCAAGCAGGGGTGTATATTTGGAGGTGGTCACAAAGATACAGTAGGTTCCGTATAGTGTAATGTACTGATTTCATATGAAATTGGACGAGTAACAGACAACCAGGGGAATTAAGTAAAGTACAAGAGTGACCTGATCAAGCCTTCTTTTAGGAAGGGCATGACGGGCTGCACAATTCTGAGTACGTTGGAGACAGTAGAAACATCCAAGCCAGAGCGTTGCAATAACTGTAACAGGACAAGATAAGAAAAGTTGATAAGTTTGATGCTGCTAAAGTTGAAGGACAACAGTGAATAAATCTGACTTTTCGCTGCTGACAGCAACAAGGCTGACATGTTTGGGTGAGGAAATTCTGCATAGAGAGTCCAGGATCAAAAACAACGCTGGTGTTCTTAATTTAATCAGAAAGTACGATACTGTTATCACCTAGCTGGGGGGAACAAATGTTTAAGGTGTTATCCTGTTCTTGGTGCCAGTGAACATTGCTTCAGTCTTATCTCTATTCAATTGTTGCTTATTCTGTATCATCCAATTCTGGAATTCCACATTACAATCAGAAGCTTCTGAAGAACAAAAAGTGCTGGAAGATTTTCAGGAAATGAAGTGTTGTAGAGCTGAGAGTCACCAGCATAGAAATTATATTTGATGTTGTACTGACTAATGATAATGTAAACAATGACGTGTACAGAGCCTCGTGGAACTCAATGTATAAGTTTACTGGTTGGGACTTAGGCTTATTTGCTATCACTGGCTGAAAGTGGTAAGACAGGTATGACAGGAACCAGGAACGAGCACTGACAAGGAAGGCCACTAAGGGTGCTGGTGTTTATAACCTATAGTGTGATTATTCAACAATCTGACATGACGGGACAATTGGTACTGCCAACCTGTAAATTTATGTTCTAAATGTCTAATCTTAAGTCATATTCTCATCTATCTGTCTTCTTTATAGACATACTTATAATTGAACATTTTTATTAACTAAGTTTCAATCTTCTATGGGTATTTATGATAAAAGGATGGAATTTAATATTTTCAAAAGAAAACATATATTCTTGGCAGACAAACAAGAAATGACTTCTACAATTTGAACGTTATTGTATTTGCAAATGAGGAATCATAAATAATGTTCATGTAAATGAATTGTATTTTATGCATTGTATCATAACAAGCAATTCGTTCATTAAGTTCAAATGCCAAAATGTTATTATCATGATGATGATAATGTGCTGCTGCTCTTGTCATTCTTGTTATTACTTTATCACTTACTGTCACTGAATGAATGTGCAACGACAGGTTGACAGCTCTTTACTCATAATTCGTGTCTGGAGATTTGATGCAGAGAATTAATTTGTACATAAGTTTTAAGAATTTTTTTCTGAACTTTTGTCCAGTCAGGCAGTAAAGATAAAAATTCATGGAATAATTGAGATAGTCGAAGCACACAGTAAGATTAAAGATGGCGTCAGATAATATTTCATGTTCGATTCCTTCATAACTGCCATAAAACAAAAATGGTGCCAGACTCAAAATATCATGAAAGGTAGTGTGAAGACAATGAAAGAGACAGACACGACCAGAGCTGTGAGAGTGACGGAATTCACTTTTCTCTCTCTCACTCTGCTGTCTGTCTGTGGTAGCAAACTGGTCACCAGCTTCTTTCACTGACATTCTTAATTTCACCAGGAGCACGATGTTACCGATCATCAGACAGAGGAAAGGCAGCACAGAAGATAAAACCAAGTTTATTGTGGACCAAATGTCAGCGACATGTTTCACGTATTGTTCGTACTCTGTACACATTCCTTATGAGACTTCAAACCAATGAAGGAAGTGAGAGCAAGACAAGCTGAGAAAGATGACGACGCTCACAATGACGGCCCAGGGTGTCTTTGCCGTACACATCACGTTCACACGATGTGGCCACAACACAGACATGGCCCTGTGTGTCACCATCACCACCACAAGCCAGGCAGAGCAGTTAGCAGAAGTGTATAAGACGAAGAAAGCAACTTTACACAAAACATCGTGACGACTAAACAGGTCAAACCCAAGGTATATAGCTAACCAGTTATGAAGTGGTCCTGTGATGATAAAACAGAGATCAGACACAGCTAGACACAGCAAATAACGGTCCAAGGGAGAACGGTTTGCTCGAAATCGATGAATAATGATGATGGTCATAACGTTGCCAAACACACACAGAATAACTATAAACGGCACACATATTGTCCAGATCCATGTCGCAATTTGAATTAATTGTATCAAGTTTGGTTCAATGATGTTCTCTAACGCGGTAGACTCACTCATCGCAGTGATGGAAATATTCATCATGAAATAATAATAATAATAATTACAATATCTATGTAGCGCAAAATCTTGATAAAATCAAATCTAAGCACTGAAACAGACACACACGCACGCACGCACACACACGCACGCGCGCGCGCGCACACATACACACACACACACACACACACACACACACACACACACACGCACACACACACACACACACACGCACACACACACACACACATACACGGGTATAAATGGGGAGAAAGAATAAAAGCAATGGAAAATTATAGAGCATATTATAAATGCATTTCGTATTTCTTATCCACAGTACTTGGTTTTTCTTAAATGAGATTTTCATGTTACACATATTGGAAATGTTGTGATGAACATTTGTAATATGGGGGTACGCTTTTATCAAACAACCATTGGTCATATTACACGACTAATTACATTTCAATATACATCATTATTTACAATAAGAACGGGAGCAGTATATGGAATCAGTTACTGCATATATGTCAACAATTATTATTTGTAATACAATATGATATGATTAAAATAATAAACATCATCAGCTATAATAACAAATACAGTTATAATGCTTGATCTTCCTTCAATAAGGTCAAGACAAAAAGTAGAACATATTTCGGTGCACTGGAAAACAGAAAAAAACTCACTTCAAAAGATATCATAAAAACAAATGACAGCTGACTGCAACCTGAAAAAGTCATGGATGGGGCAGGCAGAAGGATCCATATGCCAGTTGATAGAACACAAGGGGACAGTGGAATTGATAAAATATCCAATCCATTTCAAAGGCAGATAGAAGAGTTATACGAAAAATAAAAAAAGACAAAAAACAAAAAACAGGGGAGACATTGCCATGAATGGTCACAGGATAAACATTATGCTGATTTCAGACTGCTAATCGAAAATGTAAATAAGCTACTATCCAAAAAAATGCAATCATATACATTAATAGTTGTCAAGAACAAATCTGAGAGGAATTTCATTGCCAAACAGAATGAAATCACTATAACGTACATGAAGACAATGCTACATATGATATCACAATCTCCAGTCTGATGATGGAAATTGAGGCAATTACGCATTTGTTGAAATGACCAGCTTCACTTGATGACGTGATAAAAGAGAGTCAAGCCGTCATCCTTACTGACAAGACAAACCTTCTATAAGTGGAAAGTTCAAAAGGAGTGGTATGAAACAATGAACAGTATCAATCTGCGATAGCTCATGTAGATTTACTGTCCTGGACACTGTGTTTTGGGAAATAAACGTGTTGACAAACTTGGAGGCAAAGCCACCCTACAAATACTTTTTCATATCTGACCATCTCAGGTCCTCAGACACCTAAAGTCACATCTTCACAAACAAAAGTCGGGTCATCATACCAAAGACTGTCTTACTCAGTGAGGAAATGTTAGAGGAAGTGGCCAAAAATCAGTCATGGAAAGGAAAACAAGAGCCATCATCAATCAGAGAAACACTGGTGCTTCTGTTTAAAGCAAGAACCATCATCAATCAGAGAAATACTGGTGCTTGTGTTTAAAACAAGAGCCATCATCAGTCACAGAAATACTGGTGCTTCTGTTTAAAGCATGTATACATAAGAGCGTGTAACAATAATCATGTAGCGTCCGAGGGTGTGATCACGTGCAAATGCACGTTTCGTGCGTTGTGTGTGTGTGTGTGTGTGTGTGTGTGTGTGTGTGTGTGTGTGTGTGTGTGTGTGTTTTGCGTGTGTGTGTATGTGTGTGTGTATATGTGTGTCTCTGTGTATGTATGTGTGTTTTTCTGTGTATGTTTGTGTTTCTGTGTATTGTGTGTTGCGTGTGTATGATTGCCTCTTCTCTCTTCTTTGTCTCTGTCTTTGTCTCTCTTTGTTTTCTTCTCTCTCTCTCTGTGTCTCTCTTTCTCTCTCACTACCTTGCTGTCTGTCACTCCTCCTTTATCCCGTTCCTCTTTCTCTCTTGTCTCTGTCTCATGCTTCTGTCTGTCTGTCAGTGTGTTTGTCTATCTCTCTGACACACACAGACCACACACACATACACACACAAACAACACACACACACACACATACACACACACAACACTACACACACACACACACACACACACACACACTTACACACACACAAACATATACACACACACTTACACACACACCACACACTACACACACACTATACACACACTTACACACACACACACACATACACACACACTTACACACACTACACACACACACACACACACAACATACACACACACTTACACACACTTACACACACAAACATATACACACACACACACACACTTACACACACTTACACACACACACACACACACACACACACACACACACACAACACACACACACACACACACACACACACACACAACACACACACACACACACACACAAAACACACACACACACACAACACACTACACACACAAACATATACACACACTTACACACACTTACACACACTTACACACACACACACACACACACACACACATACACACACACACACACATACACACACACAAACACACACACACACACACACACACACACACACACACACACACACACACACACACATACACACACACAAACACACACTATCAGTGTGCAGTTTAACCAAGAAAGACTAGAGGAGTGAGATGACAAAAGATACAGGCCAGTTCTGGGTAAAGAGATCCAGGTGTACGGATGGTAGATTTCACACTTATGTACTGTCCTGTCACTTCTGTGTCTGACACACCAGGAGGTTGATCCTACACACCCTAGTTATTTACACACACACACACACACACACACACACACACCACACACACACACACACACACACACACACACACACACACCACACCACGCACACACACACACACACACACACACACACACACACAAACACACACACACACACACACCCCGTGGTTTTGTGAATCAGTTCAGCAACAAACGACAGTGCGATTTTATCGATTCTGTGAGAAATAAACTATCTGTCACTGTCAAGTGAATTTTCTGCTGGTCTACGAATGCTCGACTTGAAGGAAACAAATTCCACTGTGCTCCCTTTTTTCTATGTTTTCCTTTTTTTGTTTGTGTATGCGAATTCATTCATTGACAATCAACATAGTGATTTCATGGATTCTGGAGGTGAGTGTGCCTGACTTTTAAACCTTTGTTGCATGTTTTGCTGTCGTACTAAGCAACAAAAGTATGTAGATCAACTTTTTGGTGGCTTTTTTTTTCTTTAATCTTAGCAGTGACTAACCTATTTTTATCACATTTGCGTTGTTAGTGTACACTTTGTTGTTATCAAGTATCTCATGTTTTATATCTGTTTATGTACCGTAATATGAAATCAAGAGGGAACAAAAAGCATACGCCGACAATGGCTGCTATACCACACAAACGTGCAGCAGGAGGGAATAGTTGCTTGCTGACAGTGTGCATCAGGAAAGTGTCAACCATTTGTGGGCGTGCCTGCCATTGGTGGCTAACAGCTCGTTCTTCCCATGAAACGTGCCTGGCATCAGTGACAGGTATAGACACCTAACATCCTACATTTTACAGTTTATGGAATCATTGAAACAACCTCTCATGCTAATTTACGGGACGTTTTAGCCAGTTGTAGATGTCAATTTGGATGCTGTACAACATGGACACCTGGTCAGCTAGAACAAAGAAACTTGTTAGCAAAAGGTTTCTCGTGGTTTGATGCAGCTGGCATTTCTAGTGCCAGAACAAATGTCAGTCAGACGCACGATCTGTAATCCTGTAACAGAATACAGTGTAAACAAAAACAAAGTTTTCACATCTGTCAGCCATGTCTTCGTTTTGATAACAGTACTACCAGCAATTTGAATCAAAATGACAAAACAGCATTCCAGCAAGACATGCACACAAAAAGTTCAGAACGTGTGTTCAATATAACAAAACAAGACATCCACAAAGTTTCAGAGAGAGAGTGAGATAGAGAGAGACAGAGAGAGAGACAGAGAGGGAGAGACAGAGACAGAGAGAGACACACAGAGAGAGACAGAGAGAGACAGAGAGAGACAGAGAGAGACAGACAGAGAGACAGAGAGAGATGGAGAGAGACAGAGAGACAGAGACAGAGAGACAGAGAGAGACAGAGACAGAGACAGAGAGACAGAGAGAGACAGAGACAGAGAGACAGAGAGACAGAGACAGAGAGACAGAGAGAGAAAGAGAGAGAGACAGAGAGAGAGAGAGAGACAGAGAGAGACAGAGAGAGACAGAGAGAGAGACAGAGAGAGAGACAGAGAGAGACAGAGAGACAGAGAGAGATGGAGAGAGACAGAGAGAGACAGAGAGAGAGACACAGAGAGAGACACAGAGAGAGACACAGAGAGAGACAGAGAGAGAGACAGAGAGAGACAGAGAGACAGAGAGAGAGTAACTAGATGACTTCCTCTTTTCTGTTATATTAATTACAACACTCTAAATCATCACGTACGCATTGTAAACAATAATACACAAGTGACAAAGCATGCACGGTGACAACGACTGTACAGTTAGTGCAAACACACGTCAGCTGGGAGTAGGCCAGCACTGGCTGCCTCTGTCGTGATGGCATTGACGTGATGAGGGCTTTGAGGAAGAAGATACCTCAGGATTCCCAGAGTGGTCAACTGACTAAACAGCTGTTGTCTGATCTTTATTCATATCTCCCGTCATTGTGTTTACCTTGCTGTTGACAGCGTTCAGGGCCTCACGTTGTCTATTTATTTGAGTATGAAAGAACTTAAACTACATAGTTGAACTTCTTAATATTCCATTGAAACTGAAACTCTGAAGAGTGCTATGTCTACACCTTCAGTTTGTTGTGAGAGAAGACATGGTCATTATTCAAGCATATTTCAGCTGTTGAGGACGACCATGTTTTCATCTTGCTGATGCAGGTTTAAAAGCTTGCAACATAACGATAATTATAGTTTGCCTGGCTTTGAACTATAGTATCTACAAATTGATTTTGAATTAAGTGCAAATGTCAATGTTTTGGTCATCCAATCCTGTGTGTCACCCTATAACTGCCCTAATTCGTTTTACACGTGGAGGTTACTCCGCAATTCAAATTTCTACTTTTACAGGCCATGTGTATATAATTAATATGTTTTCTTCTCATTGTTGTTATTTGAACGTGATGTTCAGCAAATAGTTAACAGTGTGTAGCAAAGTGTCAACCTACAATGATACATGAAATACTACTATTCACTCACACATACAAGATGCCTGATGTGCCCACAAGTAGACATTGGAGGACATGGTCAAGCTGGCACTGATATTGTGGACTACACGAAGCTAAACAGGAGAGGTCTGGGTTATCTGTCTGCATGATTTTGACAAAAAGCAAACCATATATATCTAAACATGCCATGACCATACAGTTTTTTTTCCAACCTGTCTATCAAAGTGGACAATTCTGACAAAAACTTGAAAAAAATGGAAAGATACTGAAACTCGACATAGAGATTGATCTAAATGATGATGTAAAACGAAAGGCACAAACTACTCTCACAGACGTCTCAGCTCATTGATCATAAAGGAATCATAATATTCATCATCATCATCAAGTGCCCTGCCACATGGCGTTGGCGATCATGGGCCTCCATATGTATCTTCTATCCCTTGTTATAACATTGAAAAGATCAAACGTTGAATCTTTATCAATTTCAAACATGACAAATAGTTATGGAATCACAACGTGTCAAAGTACACAACATTTCAATTATATTTCATGATGGAGTCTTTCAACAAGTACTCTGGAAAATGATACATCTTTGTAAGACTGTAGCTAGGTGATGATGTGATAATATTTGTTACAGAACTGAAGAAGGTGCAGGGATCAAAGCTGCTTCATATTCTACAACCCAGCAAAGGAAGTGGGAATTAACAAATGGTGAAAAGGAGAACAACTCTAATAGGACAAAGCGACACGTGAAGAGAGCTTCAAACGAGAGTGATCTGGTTGCTGTGTGCATACTTGTGAAGGAAGACCCACAAGTCTACATACGAGACGTAAGTACAAGTCTTTCCTTTCCATACAAAACAGACAACTTTAAACAGTGATCTTCAGGTTTGAAAGCTGCCACAGAGTGATTGCCACATAAGCTGACAGAGGAACAGTAGAAGTGATGGGTACATACTGCACGTGATGTGTTTAACCGTTTGGAACCTAATTGACATAAAGGTGTGACAAATGTAGTCATTTGAAGATGAGACTTGGGTTTCTTTCTATGGTATCGACAGCAAACATAGAAACAAAGAGTGGCTGGTTACCACATTTGGAAGGAAGGATTTCAGAGCACAAAAATCTGTTCATTGTATTGGTCAATCACCAAGATCATGTTGCTGTCGATATTCTGTCTGTTAACAGCACTGTCACATAATGATGATAATTCTTGTCATTATGACAACGTCGTAATTTTTCCCCCACACAATGATGATAACTCTAATCTTCATGACAACGTCATAATTCTCTCCCTGTCTTGTGTGGTTGTATTGAATACGCGTTCTCATTCTATTTTCGTGTTACTCTGGTTCCTTCTTGATGGTATTTCTAGTTTCTGTGAAAATGTTGTGATTTTGTCCCACATATAATGATGATATTTCTAATCGTTATGACAACATCGTAACTTTCTCCCACACATGATAATGATAATTCAAATCTTCATGACAACGCCATAATTTTCTCTCACATGCAGTGATAATAGTTCGTGTCCTCAAGACAGCCTCAATATTCAACCTGTGCCAAAGTAAGGGAAGTAACCTGTATTAAGTGACAAACCGTTCATTTCTGGGTTGTTTCCCCTTAGTCCAGCCACGTCAGCTTCATGTAGATTAAAAGCTTCCCCAAATTGGCGTACACGGGGAGCACCAGGGGTCATAATCGTCAGTCACATCAGTTGGGTACGCCTGCTTAATCCTGGCAGCCCCAGGACAATAGGTACCAACCCTTCAGGTCAGGATTGCCTCAGTTAGGGTCATTCATGGGGCTATAATCAAATGTTGAAAGTCTTGACGATAAACTTGGCCTTACGAAAAAGAAAAAAACGTAAAGTCGCTGCCTTTACGGATTGGAACTCGGAACGTCTGGACTATGCAGGCAGGTATTGATAATATGGACCTGTCACACAGCCTTATTTGGAAAGCGGGCGTCATTGATAAGGAGCTATCACGTCTGAATCTTGACAAAGTTGCCCTGCAGGAGACTCGTATCGCGGGTAGCGGATCTCTCAAAGAGGAAAATTATACTTTTTTTCTGAAGAGGCCTGAATGCTGACCAGCACAGAGTTTATGGTGTTGGTTTTGCCATCTTAAATAGTGGGATCGATAAGCACCCCTATGGGAATTTCAGAGCGAATTATGTCGCCCTGCCTCTAAACCACAAAGGGCAATGTTAACCTTGTCAGTGCGTATGCTCCTACACTTGGTGCCTCTCCAGATATTAAGGATTCTTTTTATGAGGCTCTAACAACACTGTTAGGCTCATGAATATTGAAGAACCGCTCTGCATTCTTGGAGACCTCAACGCACGTGTTGGCAATCAGCGGGGTCATTGGCCTCGAGCCTTAGGCTATCATGGGATCGGCAATATGAATGAAAATGGTCAGAGGCTATTAGAGTTCTGTATCATCAATGATCTTGCAGTAACAAACACCTTCTTTGCCTTGAAGGATCAACACAAGGTATCGTGGTGTCATCCCAGGCCTAAGCATTGGCATCAAATTGATTTCGTTCTGGCATGAAGGATTGACCTTAACTGTGTCCATGTTACGGGTAGCTTCCACAGTGTGGACTGTGACACGGATCATACTCTCGTTGTGAGTAAGTTGAGCGTCAAGCCTAAGCCAAAACACCACTCTAAACCGGCTGCGAAACCAAAAATAAATGTCAACATGTGTAAAAATTATTTAATATAAGAACCTTTTAAAAATGAAATACAAAAAAAAAAAAAAGATTTTCAACAGCATGAATATGTGGATGAGAGCTGGCAGGCGACGGAAACTGCTATTTATGAGTCAGCTAATTCGACCTATGGTGTACTCAAAACAACTAAAAAAGATTGGGTGCGTGAGTATGCCGACCACCTCTTGCCACTGTATGAAACAAATGAAGACTGCTCTATGCCCGACCATTACTCAGTTGGCGAAACTGAAATCTGAGGATGGTGAACCAATAGAAGACCAGGCTAAACAGTTAAAAAGATGGGTGGAACAGTACTACAAGCTTTATGCTCAAGACCTCCCTGAGCATCCATATAAAAAATCAATGACAAGAAAACTGAGGTAATTGGACAAGGGAGAAACTCACCACCAGAGATAAAACTCGGTGGTGAATCTCTGAAAACAGTAGATAAGTTTGTTTACTTGGGATCCACCATAACATCGACCCTATCTTTGGATGAGGAACTGACAAGCAGAATAGGAAAGGCTACAGCTGCATTCAAGAAACTTATGAAAAGAGCGCGGGAAAATGACAAGCTTAGGATAAAAACCAAGACTCCAATTTACCAAACATGCGTCCTTCAACACTCCTTTACGGGAGTGAGACGTGGACCTTGTATGCTGGTCAGAAGAGAAGGTTAAATAGTTTTCATATGAGATGCTTATAAATAAACTTTTAAAAATTAAATGGCAAGATAGAATCCCGGATACAGAAGTGCTCAAAAGAGCTGACATTAAGTCACTTTATCCCATCCTGCGGTCTCAGCGTCTCAGGTGGCTTGGTCACGTTGCGCGCATGGATAACTCTAGGATCCCCAAGCAGATACAGTATGGGGAACGATCTGAGAGCACGCCTAACGTTAGACGACCCAAGCTTTGCTTCAAGGACCAGTGTAAAATGTTCATGATGGACATTTCTATCAATGTTGCAAAATGGGATACGGTTGCCCAGGGTCGAGTGGCGTGGAGAGCTGCTGTTTTCGCTGGAGCAAAGAGCTATGAAGAGGATAGAGTCTAGTGCGCTATAGAGGCTAGACAAATACGCAAATGCCCCACAGTGGATTACTACACAATATTCGACTACTGTAGTCGTTGTCAGAAACCGTGCTGATCACGCACTGGTTGTTTTAGCCATGAGCGTCGCTGTGTTTTAAGATAACTAATTTTCCACTGCCGACCGTCGCCTTCGACAATAAAGGCCATATACTATCTTTTACCACTGAAAAACGAATTATCAAAATCATTATCATTATCATTATCACTGATGGTTCTATCCATCTGGTTAGACATTGGATGTACCTGCTAAAGGGCTCAGATGGATGTGAAACAGTGTCAGCTGGGCTGAACAGGCCAATTGTTGAGTGACGGTTCTTGACACAGCTGACGTACATGAATACTGATGGCTGTGGCTGGGTGGTCACTGCTGTAGCTGTCCTTCTCTCTCTTCTGTCATTATCGCCATAGATTTAAATGTTAATAGGAACTAGTTGAACCCACAGTGATATTGACAGAAACAAGTACACAAGAATTCGAACCTAAGACCTTCTGGGTATTATTGAGTTACGATAAGGTCTTCGTCAACATAACTGGTTTCGTATCAATACTTTCTGCCACACTGGTAAGGACAATTCATGTCTACGTGACGTTGTCGTAATGTTCTGGCTATGAAGATGGAAGGGAAGAAACTGGGTTAACCAATAAATCAATATTTCTTGAGTTATTTCCCATCACCAAGCCACAGTGATGTTCATGACGTGCACATGTGTGTGTGTGTGTGTGTGTGTGTGTGTGTGTGTGTGTGTGTGTGTGTGTGTGTGTGTGTGTGTGTGTGTGTGTGTGTGTGTGTGCGTGCATGTGTGTGTATGTTTTGTGTGTTTTGTGTGTGTGTGTGTGTTGTGCGCGTGCATGTGTGTGTATGTTTTGTGTGTTTGTGTGTGTGTGTGTGTGTGTGTGTGTGTGTGTGTGTGTGTGTGTGTGTGTGTGTGTGTGTGTGTGTGTGTGTGTGTGCATTTGCAAATGCGTGTCTGAGAAAGAAAAAAGGGAACTGGTCGAACCATTGTAAATGTCAAGCTATCAAAAGTTTAACAGAACTTTCTTCAAATTTACGCCTGTACTTCAGTTCTTACTTGACATTACAAAAGTGAAGGACACTTGACTGTGTGGTCCCTTACAGCTCATGGCATGTTCAGCATTTTGTAGGAACCAGTTGGAATTGAACAAATCTGACAGATTTTGAAACAAAAAATAATGATAAGATTCAAAACCAAGACCTCTCGGTCCTTAGTTCATTATGCTGGTCACTTGGCCACGATGACTGGGCTATTATTTATACTTTGTTCCACACATAATGGTGATAATTCTAGTCTTCATGACAACGCTGTAATTTTCTCCTACATATAATGATGATATTCTAGTCTATTCTAGTCTTCATGACAATGCTGTATTTTTCTCCTACACATAATGATGATAATTCTAGTCTTCATGACAATGCTGTATTTTTCTCCTACACATAATGATGATAATTCTAGTCTTCATGACAATGCTGTATTTTTCTCCTACACATAATGATGATAATTCTAGTCTTCATGGCAATGCTGTATTTTTCTCCTACACATAATGATGATAATTCTAGTCTTCATGGCAATGCTGTATTTTTCTCCTACACATAATGATGATAATTCTAGTCTTCATGGCAATGCTGTATTTTTCTCCTACACATAATGATGATAATTCTAGTCTTCATGGCAATGCTGTATTTTTCTCCTACACATAATGATGATAATTCTAGTCTTCATGATAACGCCGAAATTTTGCCCCACATGTGATGATGATAATTCTAGTCTTCGTGACTACGCCGTGGTTTTCAGACTATAAGATCCATGAGGCAGATAGAAAAGCAAAAAAGAACTGGATGACAAAAAAAAACAAAAAAAAAAACACACACACAAAAAATGGCCTTGATGGAGGGAAGGAGGAAGGCAAAGAGAAACGAGAAGATATACAGGAAGATAAACAAGGAAATCAGGAAGAGATGTAATCAGACTAAGGAAGCTTGGCTGAAAACAAAATGCAAGGAAAAAGAAGACCAACACAAAACGGATCCTCAGGGTATGTACAGACGAATTAATAATAATAATAATAATAATAATAATAATAATTACAGTAATTATATAGCGCAAAATCTTGATAAAATCAAATCTAAGCGCTGAAACACACACACACGCACGCACGTACACACACGAACGCACGCAGGCACACACACGCACCCACGCACCCACGCGCACACACACACACACACACACACACACACACACACACACACACACACACACACACACACACACACACACACACACACACACACACACGGCTATAAATGGGGAGAAAGAATAAAAACAATGGAAAATTATAGAGAGCATATTATATACAATTATATATTGCAATCTGATTCCCCTCCGAGTGGAGACAGGCTGCAGAGGGGATTGAGTGAGGTCAGGATTTTATGCAGAGGAGAAAAGGTGAGTTTTGAGAGCGGACTTGAAGGAGACAAAAGTAGGTTGCTGACGGACTGAGAGAGGAAGTTTGTTCCAGGAGAGCGGACCAGAAACAGAGAAGGCTCGTGGACCATAGGTATTGAGCTTAGTGCGTGGAAAGCGAAAGGTCAGAGGATCGGAGGCAGAGCAGAGGGTACGTGAGGGAACATAGATCTCAAGTAGGCTTGACAGGTAATCGGGGGCTGAGTTATTGAGGCTTTGGTAGCACATGGTGTCTAGTTTGTACTGTATGCGCTTTGATACAGGGAGCCAGTAAAGTTGTGCCAGGAGATGAGATATGTGGTCAGCTTTTTTTTCTTTTTGAGTACAAGGCGTGCAGCATTGTTTTGAATGCGCTGTAGGATGTGAGTGGTGGAGGCAGGAAGACCAGACAGGAGTGAATTGCAATAGTCAATGCGAGACATTATGAAGGAGAGAACGAGTTTTGCAGTTGTTTCCACAGAGAGATATTTCCTGATCAGGCTTATACGATGGAGGTGATAGTAGCAAGATCTGGCAGTTTGAGAAATAAAGTTGTCCATGGAGAGGGTAGAGTCAATGCAGACACCAAGGTTTTTAGCTGTATTAGAAATTGGGACTGATGTGTTACATAATGGGAGAGAAAGAGGAGGCAGCTGAGAAAGTTTCTGACGGGTGCCAATGAGGATAGCTTCTGTCTTGTCATCATTTAGCTGAAGTTTGTTGTATGTCATCCAATTTTTGATGTCCGAGTAACACTCAGTGGTGCGAGTCAGGAGGCACTGTATATTGTCAGGTGAGTCACTGTCTTGAAGTTGGGTGTCATCAGCATAGAAGTGGTGTTTTATAGAGTGGGAGTTGATGATGGTGGACAGGGGGGAGGTGTAAAGAGTGAAAAGAACAGGGCCAAGGACAAATCCTTGTGGAACACCACAGGTCAGGTATGCAGGTTGAGAGTAAGTGCCATTGATGAGAACAGTTTGTTTTCTGTTTGATAGATAAGAAGTGAACCAGGAGAGAGCAATATCAGAGATGCCAAAAGTATGATGAAGTCTAGAAAGGAGAATACCATGATCAATGGTATCAAAGGCTGCAGACAGATCAAGGAGTGTGAGGAGAGAGACTTTGCCAGCCCCGCACTGTGCGATCCTGTCGTGGTGGACGTCTCCACCGACTTTGGCACAATCTGCCTCCTGCTGTGCCAGTCCGACACCACTCTTCTGCTTCTTCGTCTCCTCCACTGCCCCTGCACTCGACCTTGCTGCTGCAAACTTCGTCTCCTCCTCTGCCATCTTCGCCTTCGCCTTCTGTCCCGCCGGTGCCGCCTTCGCCTTCTGTCCCGCCAGTACCGCTTTCGTCTTCTGTCCCGCTGGTGCTGCCTTTGTCTTCTGTCCCGCTGGTGCCTCCTTCGTCTTCTGTCCCGTCGTTGCTGCCTTCGTCTTCTGCCCCGCTGGTGTCGCCTTCGTCTTCTGTCCCGTCGGTGCTGCCTTCGTCTCCACCTCGGCTGCCGCATTGTGATAAACTGAAACTATGCCTTTTTAACGCTCAGTCAACATGAACTGATGGCAAAGCTGATGTCATTGCTGACTTTATCGCAGATGAGCATGTTGACATTGATTTTATCACCGAAACATGGCTTAACCCCTTTGGTCATGAACCTATACATGTGAATCTCACTCCGAGTGGTTACGGGCTTGCTTCTTTCCATCGCTCATCCCGAGGTGGTGGTATCGCCATCCTCTACAACGACTCACTCCATTCCTGCCTGTCTTTCTCGCAGTCTCTGCCTTTCTCCCATCCTTCTTTCGAGCACGTTGAAGTATCCTTCCAATCCACCCCTCACCCCATCACCTTCTCCTGTGTCTATCGACCTCCACCTAGCTCTGCCAACAAGCACACCACATCCATGTTTCTCTCTGATTTTGATCAACTTCTTGATTACTACTGTCTCTTACCTGGAAATCTCATCATTCTAGGTGACATCAATGTCCACTATGACAACACTCACCGTTATGACACAAGACATATCATCAACTCTCTGTCCAATCACAATATGACTCAACACATTTCTGAACCAACTCATCAAAAGGTCTCCTCATTTTCATCTGATGCCTTCCGTCTCCTTTCTGAAAAGTCGCATAACCTTGCCGATGAATTCTACACTACTCTCCACCATCTTCTGGACACTCATGCTCCAGCCACAACCCGCCTTTTACCTGACTGCCCCCCTACCCGCTGGCTCACTCATGAGATTGCCTGTGCAAGACGTGCCCGCCGCAGAGCAGAGCGCCGCTGGCGCAAATCCAAACTCACTGTACATAGGCAACTTTTCCAAGCCTCTAAAACAAAAGTATCCATCCTCATTGCATTTGCAAAAACAAACTATTTCCAAACCAAAATCCTGAATGCCTCTTCTTCAAAAGAACTCTTTACAACCATGAAACATCTCCTTGGCACACGAAAAGATTTACCTCTCCCAACAAAACACACAAATGAAGAACTCCCATCTGTATTCTCCAAGTATTTCACCACCAAAATACAAACTCTTCGTGACAGGCTCGACAGGACACCCTGTCATCCATGCCCACCTGACCCTTCCTTCTCCGGCACACCTCTTACTACTCTTACCCCAGTCTCACAAGAAGAAATTCTCAACACAATCAGATCCATGTCGTTCAAAACCTGCGAACTGGATCCTCTTCCAGGTTCTCTCTACTCTGACTGTCTCCCTACTCTCCTCACATTCATCACTGACATCATCAACACTTCTCTCCAAACTGGAACTGTCCCAGATTCTTTCAAGTCTGCTATTGTTCACCCTCTCCTCAAGAAATACAATTTAGACCCAAATGAACTGAAAAATTACCGGCCTATCTCTAATCTCTCTTTCTTGTCAAAACTCCTTGAAAAAGTTGTCCTCAACCAACTGAACTCTCACCTGTCTGCCAACAATCTCCTCGATCCTTTCCAGTCAGCCTACCGCCAGTGCCATAGCACTGAAACTGCCTTGCTACACATTCTCAACAATCTCCTCCTTGCAACTGATACTGGCAGAGTCTCTCTCCTCACACTCCTTGATCTGTCTGCAGCCTTTGATACCCTTGATCATGGTATTCTCCTTTCTAGACTTCATCATACTTTTGGCATCTCTGACATTGCTCTCTCCTAGTTCACTTCTTATCTATCAAACAGAAAACAAACTGTTCTCATCAATGGCACTTACTCTCAACCTGCATACCTGACCTGTGGTGTTCCACAAGGATCTGTCCTTGGCCCTGTTCTTTTCACTCTTTACACCTCCCCCCTGTCCACCATCATCAACTCCCACTCTATAAAACACCACTTCTATGCTGATGACACCCAACTTCAAGACAGTGACTCACCTGACAATATACAGTGCCTCCTGACTCGCACCACTGAGACACGGACATCAAAAATTGGATGACATACAACAAACTTCAGCTAAATGATGACAAGGCAGAAACTATCCTCATTGGCACCCGTCAGAAACTTTCTCAGCTGCCTCCTCTTTCTCTCCCATTATGTAACACATCAGTCCCAATTTCTGATACAGCTAAAAACCTTGGTGTCTGCATTGACTCTACCCTCTCCATGAACAACTTTGTTTCTCAAACTGCCAGATCTTGCTACTATCACCTCCATCGTATAAGCCTGATCAGGAAGTATCTCTCTGTGGAAACAACTGCAAAACTCGTTCTCTCCTTCATAATGTCTCGCATTGACTATTGCAATTCACTCCTGTCTGGTCTTCCTGCCTCCACCACTCACATCCTACAGCGCATTCAAAACAATGCTGCACGCCTTGTACTCAAAAAGAAAAAAGCTGACCACATATCTCATCTCCTGGCACAACTTCACTGGCTCCCTGTATCAAAGCGCATACAGTACAAACTAGACACCATGTGCTACAAAAGCCTCAATAACGCAGCCCCCGATTACATGTCAAGCCTACTTGAGATCTATGTTCCCTCACGTACCCTCCGCTCTGCCTCCGATCCTCTGACTTTTCGCTTTCCACGCACTAAGCTCAATACCTATGGTCCACGAGCCTTCTCTGTTTCTGGTCCGCTCTCCTGGTACAAACTTCCTCTCTCAGTCCGTCAGCAACCTACTTTTGTCTCCTTCAAGTCCGCTCTCAAAACTCACCTTTTCTCCTCTGCATAAAATCCTGACCTCACTCAATCCCCTCTGCAGCCTGTCTCCGCTCGGAGGGGAATCACATTGCCATATATAATTGTATATAATATGCTCTCTATAATTTTCCATTGTTTTTATTCTTTCTCCCCATTTATAAACGTGTGTGTGTGTGTGTGTGTGTGTGTGTGTGTGTGTGTGTGTGTGTGTGTGTGTGTGTGTGTGTGTGCGTGGGTGCGTGTGTGTGCGTGCGTGCGTGCGTGTATGTGCGTGCATGCGTGTGTGTGAGTGTTTCAGCGCTTAGATTTGATTTTATCAAGATTTTGCGCTATATAAATATTGTAATTATTATTATTATTATTAGTATCAGTTGAAAGGAGGAGATTGTTGAGAATGTGTAGCAAGGCAGTTTTAGTGATATGGCAATGGTGGTAGGCTGACTGGAAAGGATTGAGGAGATTGTTGGCAGACAGGTGAGAGTTCAGTTGGTTGAGGACATCTTTTTCAAGCAGTTTTGACAAGAAAGAGAGGAAAAAGACATGCACATGAACTGGATGCTTAAAATCGAAAGAACACGCTTATAATGGAAAAAGAAAAAAAAATTAGACAGGTGGGGAGAGTACATTAACGACCTTTTTGAGGATGACAGAAGCGAAGAACACATTATAAAAAAGAACTTTGAAGGACCACCCATAACGAAAGATAAGAATAGAGCAGCACTGAAAAAGATGAAACCAGGAAAAACCCCAGGACCACAGAACATTACTACAGAGATGATTGAAGACACTGGAAAAATCCCCAAAGATATGTCAAAATCAATTTTTTAATTGCACTTCCAAAGAAGGCAGGGGCTATAGAATGCGAACTCCATCACACAATAAGTTTGATGAATCATGTAACAAAACTCCTGTTAAGAATAAGCATGATGAGGACAAGGAATAGAATCAAAAGAGAAATAGCAGAAGAACAGTGTGGATTCGAGGAAGGGAAAGAAAATATTAATGCCATATACGTCCTAAGCACTATCAGAGAGAGGTGAATAAAGATTTGTACTTCTGTTTTGTTGATAATACCAAGGCTTTCGGTAGGGTAAGACATGGAGAATTGATCAACCAACTGAAGGGACTCAGTGTTGATGGAAAAAATCTACGAATAATCAGAAATATGTACTGGGAACAAACAGCTGCAATGAGAATAGAAAACGATACAAGCTCTTTCCAAAACATCAAAAGAGGAGTCGGACAGGGTTGTGTTTTGTCACCAGACCTGTTTTCACTTTGCAGCGAAAACATCATGAGAAACCTGGAGGAATACCCTGGATTAAAGGTTGGAGGAAAAATGATAAACAACATTTATACGCAGATGACACCGTGCTAATTGCAGAAAATGAAAGTGACATACAAAACTTTATGAATATACTAGAAATAGAAAGCAAAGGTAAAGGGTTGGAACTAAACAGCAGGAAGACTGAAGTCATGATGATCAGCAAAAAACATGAAAATCCGCTCATGCAAATGAATTGCAAATGGCACGACCTTGAGACAGGTTGATAAGTTTAAATACCTGGGAACGATCATTTCATCAGACGGCAGATGCACATCAGAAATAGCCTGCAGAATCGGCCAAGCCAAAACAGCATTCAAGAAGATGACAAGTATTCTTACCAACAAATGCCTATCAAATAACATCAGGAAGAGAGTTCTTGAATGTTATATAGAACCGATACTGTTGTACTGTTGTGAGGCGTGGACAGTCTACAAGCAAAGCCAGAGCAAGATTGAGATGGCCGAGATGTGGTTTCTAAGAAGAATATTGCGAGTTCCACGGATAGCAAAGAAAACAAACGAGACAGTCTTAATGGAGGCAGACACAGGTAGATCATTCATAAGGAAGATTAGGAAAAGACAGGCAACATTTATGGGCCATTTTATAAGGAAATGGGAATTGGGTCACCTGGTCACAACGGGAAAGCTGGAGGGAAAGAGAACACGAGGTAGACCCAGGGAGAAGATATTGGACGGACTTGCAGAGTGGCTGAAGACGAGGAGGATGGAGGAGATGCTTGAGGCAACAAGAGATAGAGACAGATGGAAATTCATGATCGCAAAAGCCATGCAGCAGGGCACCTGATGATGATGATGATGATGATGAAAGATACAAGAGAAGCAACTCGGAAACCGTGCTTTCTCCGGATATCTCCCATCGCCCAGCCGGGGGGGGGGGGGGGGAGTGGGGGCTTGATATTGCTTTTGTTAACGTGGTGTGTGTGTGTATGTGTATGTGCGTGCGTTGTGTGTGTGTGTGTGTGTGTGTGTGTGTGTGTGTGTGTGTATGTGTGTGTGAGTGTGTGTGTGTATGTGTGTGTGAGTGTGTGTGTGTGTGTGTGTGTGTGTGTGTGTGTGTGTGTGTGTGTGTGTGTGTGTGTGTGTGTGTGTGTGCTTCTGCGTGTAATTGTATCGTGTATATTCGCAGAAATAATTCCTTTCTTCACAGAATCACTGGTAAGGGTAATGTTGGTTATTTGATCATAATGATGAGACAATAACATCAACAATAATGATAGTAAAAATGATAACAATGAATTAATAAATAGAAATATGATAATGTAATAATAACAATAAAAACAACAAAAATAATATAACAACAGCAACAACAATAATAATATGATAATGATAAAAATAATAATGATAATAATAATCATAATAAACATAATAGTAATAATTCTACTACTACTACTTCTATTTATTTTGATGATAATGATCGTGATGACGATAAGGAGGAGGAGGGGGAAGAGGAGGAGGAGTATAATCTTAATTCTGTTGATAATGATGACGATGACGATGACGATGACAATGATGATGATGATGACGATGATGATGATGATGATGATGATGATGATGATGATGATGATGATGATGATGACGATTATCTAACTTATGTAACATCAACAGTCCATGTCAAAGCATGGTTGCTGCACTTTACAGAAGTAGAACATCATTATAATTCCAATCAAGTAAAAGAAGATACTGACAAAATATGAAGGAAAGATAATATTAGCCACCGTAGTGACATAACCATAATAGCATAAATAGTAGGCACCATAGTAACATAAACATTAGGCACCATAGTAACATAAACATTAGGCACCATAGTGATATAAATATTAGGCACCATAGTAACATATGACGTATAAATTAGGCACCATAGTAACATAAGTATTAGGCACCATAGTAACATAAGTATTAGGTACCATAGTAACATATAATAATAATAATAATAATAAATGGTTATTTATGAGCGCTTTCCACTTGCACAAAGCGCTTTACAACAACAATAAAAAGTAAAACAAGCACACGAACTCACAGACACACACCAACACACATACAAACACGCACAGACACACACACAAACCACACACACACGCACGCACGCACGCACACAAACACACACGCGCACGCATTCACACCCAAAAACACGCACATCAAGAATACAGAGCGGCAGAAAGAGGGTCTACAAGAAATGTTGCTGGAAGAGAAAAGTCTTCAGACTAGTTTTAAAGGAGGGAAATGAAGGGCTGTGACGGAGATTGTGAGGCAAGGAGTTCCACATCTGCACAGCAGATGATGAAAAAGCTCGACCACCATGCCTCTCTCGTTTATATTTTGGAACGCGGAATGTTCTATCATCGGTAGCAGAGCGAAGAGATCTGGGTGGTACATAGATCGTAAAGATGTCAGAAAGGTATTTAGGCGCAGTGCCAATTATGACTTGGTAGCAAAGACAAGAAGCTTTGTATTTGATTCTTTGTTCAATAGGTAACCAGTGTAACTCTCGTAGAAGGGGTGTACAATGTGCCGATCTTTTTGCTTTGCACACTATTTTGGCTGCTGAGTTCTGTACTTGTTGTAGTGGTCTGATCAGGGTATGTGGAGAACCGACAAGAAGAGAATTGCAGTAGTCTAGTCTAGATAGTACACAAGAACTGACAAGTGTTTTTGTTGCATCAACTGTGAGGTAGCGACATATATATTAGGCGCCATAGTAACATAAATATTAGGCACCATAGTAACATAAGTATTATGCACCATAGTAACATAAATATTAGGCACCATAGTAACATAAATATTAGGCACCATAGTGATATAAATATTAGGCACCATAGTAACAAACGACGTATAATTTAATCACCATAGTACATGTAACATACGCATTAGGCACCATGGTAACATAAGTATTAGGCATCATAGTAACATATATATTAGGCGCCATAGTAACAAAAGTATTAGGCACCATAGTAACATAAGTATTAGGCACCATAGTAACATATATATTAGGCGCCATAGTAACATAAGTATTAGGCACCATAGTAACATAAGTATTAGGCACCATAGTAACATAAGTATTAGGCACCATAATAAAAATGATAAAGAGAGCAAAAGAAGATAAATGAATAATATATGTATTGACAGACACAGAAAATACGATTGTGCACATGCACACGTGCGTTCAAACATACAAGATGAAATAATGTATGAACAAGACGTTCTCAAATTGCTATCAGTGGATTTTTACCAAAGTTGAGTCAAATCTGAGGATTGCTGAGGAGTCACGAAACCTTAAGTTTTGCAGGTCAAGCTCCAAGGTCAAGGTCATACGGACAGAAAAGAAAAAAACAAGATTGTAAATCAGCACTTTCTGAGGAAGACGTGTAAACAGCACTTTCTCAGAAACTTGTGACAACATCTGAAATGTTTGTTCTTTTGTCTTGTGTAAAAGTCTGCCATTGTCCTTGACACAAAACCTGTTTTACTTCAGGTAAAACAAAATATGACTGCTGGATCTTGAGGGTAAAACAAAATATTAAAAAATGCCTTGTTTGTAAAAGATCCTTTGGAGTATAAAACATGTTTCGAGCCCAGGCCCTTTGTCAAGTGAAAAAGGGCATGGGCTCGAAACGTCGTGGTTTATACTCACAAGGATCTTTTACAAACAAGGTATTTTTTAATATTCTGTTTTACTTCAACTGTAATTTGTTCAAGGTCGCAGTGATCTCAAGAAAGACAAAGACTGGATTTTATGTGATAATGTTATTACATAGTAAGAAACCCTGGGAAGAGCTGGACAGCCGAAGGTCCTCAAAGGAGAAGCCTCCCTCAGGCAAGTGTTTTGGCCATAAACTCCTTACACTCTGAGGAGGCCAGGCCACATCCAGGTCATGAATACCAGATGTCCTTCTGATCTCACCATTGTTTCCCTACACACTATGGGGGCCTGGCCACATCCAGGTCATGAATACCAGATGTCCTTCTGATCTCACCATTTCTCTTCCAACCTATGCTGCGAATCTACGCCTCTAAGGTGGTCATGAATGACACAGCTGTTGTCCCTTTTTCCCACCTGGGTTCAAGCCTACTCCTCCAGGGTGGTCAGGTTTCTCAAGACCATGTCACCCTTCTGACAGCATTGTGGAAACATCTGAAGCCTTAAGAAGCCAACACAAAAAGAATATCAGCGTTCTGGGGGTCTAGGAAGTAACACAGAAAAAACGTCAAGGCTGGAGTAAATGGAGTAAATGGAGGAGAGTTGTTGTGACATCTGCTGTTGTGGCGACCATCAAACTTGATGACGTTGATGGGTGACGGGGTGGAACTGGTTGTGGTGGTATTAATGTCAAATCAATATCCGTTCTTCTGAGGTTATATCTGAGAAACCATCCACAACGCGTCTCCCTGCTTGGGAAATGTTGAAGGTCACATTTGATGTTGATTATACAGTCGCTACAAGAAGATGAACACGTCAAATTACTGCAGCAAAAGGTCATGTCGATGAAAAGTACCGCTAATATCTCCATATTTTTACCAGTCCTGGAAATAGAAATTCAGGAACAGTATTCTTTATTCCTATATTTAAAGTAGAAAGGTGAGCTTTCAATGGGGCAAGTGTATCCATATTCATAACTGAATTCACTGCCATTTTGCAAGCATTGGTTTGTCTTGAAAACTTTCAGACTGTGTTCTTTAAAATAGCTTTCTTTGTTGATTCAACATCAGCATCACGTATCCTGCAGTGTTTTCATGCAGAAACAAGACCTGATGTAGTCACTCAGGTAAGAAAGAAGACATTAAGGGGTAGAGCTTAACAGTAAGAAGACTGACATCATGGTAATCAGTGAAAAAAAATCCCCTCATGTAAAACAACAGCAAGTAATACAACATTGAGACAGACTGAGCCTAATTATTTATAAACACTCACCTCACCAGATGACAGGTGCATATTAGAAATATTCAGCAGAATTTTTATGAAGGCTTAAGGCTTGTGTCAAGATCATTAAGGATCTTCTCCATCACATGGCATCATTTGGCTTGCCAACATATAGGGTTTATGTGCAGGCTTAAGGCTTGTGCCATGATCACTTTGGATCTTCTCCATCACATGGCATCATTTGGCTTGCCAACACATAGGGTTTATGTGCAGGCTTAAGGCTTAAGCCATGATCACTTTGGATCTTCTCCATCACATGGCATCATTTGGCTTGCCAACACATAGGGTTTATGTGCAGGCTTAAGGCTTAAGCCATGATCACTTTGGATCTTCTCCATCACATGGCATCATTTGGCTTGCCAACACATAGGGTTTATGTGCAGGCTTAAGGCTTAAGCCATGATCACTTTGGATCTTCTCCATCACATGGCATCATTTGGCTTGCCAACACATAGGGTTTATGTGCAGGCTTAAGGCTTAAGCCATGATCACTTTGGATCTTCTCCATCACATGGCATCATTTGGCTTGCTAACACATAGGGTTTATGCGCAGGCTTAAGGTTGAGCCATGATCACTTTGGATCTTCTCCATCACATGGCATCATTTGGCTTGCTAACACATAGGGTTTATGCGCAGGCTTAAGGTTGAGCCATGATCACATTGGATCTTCTCCATCACATGGCGCTTGTGGCATTGGTGGATATGGAACTCATTCCAAGCATTGGGACATCTTGAAAAACTGAAACTGAAACTGATAAGGTGCCACAACAGTGAAAACAAAGTTCAAGTATTATGAGAAGTTCCTTAAAACCAAACACATCTTTTCCAAAATGAGCTGATTTTAGGTAATTTTTGGGTCCATGTGACCTTGCCCTTTACTCACCTTCCCTTCCAAATTCTTACGTTGTCGATTCCAAAACGATCCACATCTTCGACCTGAATTCAGTAAAGATCCATCTGGTAACAGCTGAGAAAATTTTGCTGATACATGTTTGGTACAGACAGACAGCCACACAACATAACAAAACCATACATAGTCATGTTAATATAAACTTTGTAGGCCTACTTTACATAATAGACAACATACACACAAACACACGCGCGCGAGCGCGCACGCTCGAACGCACACACGCTTCCAATCACGCCCGAACACGTATAGAGCACTACGCACAAAAAGTTAAGGATCACTTGCACAAAAATTCATAACTTTCAAAATAAGAAAGCCAATGCGTTGAAGTTTGGCAAACATTTAATTCCATGCTTTAGTGATAACGATACACAATTGCCTTCAATTTCGAGCAATCGTTTGGTGTGTACATTTGATCGAAGTGGGTACGTATCGAAATTTGATTTCCCAAAGTCATTGAAATCACAAGACAGGGCATTCTGATGCTCCCAAAAGTTCAGTAATGCATGTAACCGCCATGGCTGTTCTGGCACTCGACGCAGCGAGTCCTCATCGAGTTGACCAGGTTGGTGAAGATCCTCTGTGGAAGCGCCTGCCACTCAGCCTGCAGCATCTGGTAGAGGTGTTGGGCATCCCTGGGAGGGGGGTGGTTGCTTCTCACTTTGCGATCCAGCACATCCCAGAGGTTCTCAATCGGGTTGAGATCGGGACTGCATGCTGGCCACTCCATTCTGTTGACTCCAGACTGCTGCAGGAAGTCGTTGACCACCCTTGCCCTGTGGGGGCGAGCGTTGTCATCCTGGTAGACAGCCGTTGGTCCCATCTGCTGCAGTGTAGGCACAGCCAGCGGTCGAAGGATCTCATCCCGGTATCGGAGGCCAGTCAGGTTACCCTGTACATGATACAAGGGTGTTCTGTGGTGAAGGCTGAAGGCCCCTCAGACCATTACAGAACCTCCACCAAAGGCCACCTTTTCTTGGACAGTGGTGTCAATAAAGCGTTGCCCTGGGCGCCTCCAGACCCTCATTCGGCCGTCGTTGTGGTTCATGGTGAAGCGTGATTCATCACTGAACAGGACCTGGGACCATTGCTGACGTGTCCACCTCACGTGACGTCTGCAGAAGGCGCGGCGTGCTGCCCTATGGGCTGGAGTTAAGCGTGGCCGTACAGCTGGGCGACGAGAACGGAGGTTAAACCCATGAAGGCGGTTCCGTATGGTCTGCTGGCTAATGTTGATGTTAGTAGCCACCCTCAACTGCCTTCGAATGATGCTGGAAGAGGTTGTTCTTGTCTGCAGGGCTTGTCGTTCAATGAGACGATCTTCACGTGGGTTTGTCTTCTTCGGTTGACCAGATCTGCGTCTTTCATGGACCCTCCCAGTGGCTGTGAAGCGTTGAATCAGTCTGACAATGACTGAGATGGACACCTGAAGTCGCCTGGCCACTTCTCGCTTGGGAACACCATCTTGGAACCATGCAACAGCTCGTCCCCTCTCAAACTCGCTCAATTTTCGTCGTGGAGGCATTGTCAGATCAGGCCTACTACTGGTGGAATGTCTTCTTATAAAGCCAAACAAGAGACAGCATCTCACACATAAACAGCAGTGCTTGCACGTGCATAATGGTTTTTCCATCTGGCTTGTGCAATGTGTTCAGGCAGAACGGTCCAAAACAAGGTACTTTTTCGCAAGTTTCCGCTTTTCCGTTTTCGGCCAAGCTCAGTAGTAGAGAATCCCGTGCAATTTTCGCACTAACACAACATCGCCCACTTACAGCTGAACAAGAATTCATAACAATTTGGCTGGACTGAGAAATAAATAACAGTAGCGAACTGAGTTTATTACGCACCTGTTTTCTCATAGTGATCCTTAACTTTTTGTGCGTAGCTTACTTCCTTTTGGATAATATGAATATTCTTCCTTATCCTTTTATAAAGGAAATAATCACAAAAGAATTGTACTGTCTATTATTGCAACCTAGATTATCTAGAAAGTGTTTTTTCTTCTTCTTTTTTCTTTGTAAAATGGCCATATGTATTTACAGTGAAGAAAATACTACTAAATGCTTTAACAAACAGAATAATACTCTACTTTAAGGTACCACAGGTGTCATGTATCCTGGTATAATACGAAGCCTGTCCATACTGCAGTTAGTTATTGTTATGCAATTCAGCATGAGATTCCAGCCACTTTAAGAGCTCTGTCTCTCGAGATTTTCTTCTTTTTTCTGCTACTGTGTTAAAGGTATATACAAAGGGATTCAGAGCAGAGTTTAAGGGCAGTACGAAGATAGCTAAGGCAACATTTACCTCTCCAGGCATGGGAATACCAGCCAATGCCAGAAAACCACACAGCCCGATGGGAAACCAGCACATAAAGTCTGTTACAGCCACAGTGATCAACCGTCGTGCTATGGTCATGTCTCGTGATGCTTTGGTTGTGTTAGTTCTCAGTTCGTTCTTCTGTATTGACCAGTAGATAAAAGCTTGGCCAGCTGAGATCATCACAAACAGAATGAAATTAAAGACGATCAAAACACCAAAGGAATAAACTTGCCCATAGAAAACTTTATGAGTGACTGGCAGTGGAATACAGGTACCTGTCTGACTGTAGAACTCCCAGTGTGATGTCAATGGAAGTAAAGGAAACAAGGCAACAAGCCAGCCAACCAACCAAGTCAACAGACAAGCCACAGCTGCTGATGTTCTTTCAAATCGCAAGGTGCTAAATGGAAAATGAAGGACAATGAAACGATCCAGTGTGATGAGCCAGATGGTCAGAGCTGACACTTCACTGGATAGTAAAGACAGAAAACCAGCCACTTTACAGGCCACACTGCTTGTCCATGTGTCATCATAATAAAGATATATACCACGGAACAGTTCATCAGCCACACCAATAATAGCAATGTAGACACCCATCAGAAAGTCAGCCATGGTCAGGTTGGTGACAAACACACTGAATCCACTTAAAGAAGTTTTCTTCCGTGCACACAAACGTACAACAAAACAGAAGATGTTACCTGTCACTGACAGACAGCTGATCAGCCAGAGAAACACTCGGTACATTGCTGATTGAAGTAAATCTTCACAAGATGAAATTTCGTCTTTGGGGGAATAGCAAAACTTATCATCAAAGTTATGTGGTAGTATATCTTTGCAGCACAATTTGAAATTCAGTGTCGATATGACATAGAGATGGAAAAGATCTTTGAAGATGTCAGGTGGAAATGTTTTCACAGGACTACCTTCCATGTACAATGCCGTTAACTTTGGTGTAAACTGAAAACCACCAGTGCAGATAGTATTGGTAGTAGTAAACGTTAAATTCAGTGTCTGCAAGTTCACGAACTTGGACAAGACTTCGGTGTCAAACACTGTCAGTGTGGTATATGACAAATCTATCATTGTGAGCTTACTTTGCAGAATATCAGACAAGGGGTCAGAGAGGAGTGAGGTGATAGGATTGCTGGACAGGGACAGTGTCTGTAGGTTTTTAAAACCAACAAAATAAGTTATGTTGAAATGTTGTAGTTTGTTGCCAGTGAGATCAAGAAACTGTAAGTTGGGCAACTTTATGTTGGACAGGACAGCCAAAGAACACTCAACAAGAATCAAACGAACAAGATAGGTATAATTACTCACATCAGACAGATTCATTCCTGTACCTGTAACATCCAGGTAACGGAGGTGTGGGAAGTGGTGAGCAGAGAAAGGCTGATGACACAAAAATGTATAACCCTGACACAGACAGCCAACAGGACAGTCCACATCACACGACAATTCATCATCATACAGTGGGCAGTGATGCCAGCCATCACACAGGTGGTCAGCATGTAGACATGTTTTGGAATTTCTGCATCGAAAGAACCCTGGACACGTCAGTTCATAACATCCTTCTTCGTCCTCATGGTCCATACAGTCGTACATTCCATTGCATCGTGTGTAGACAGGCAGACAGTCATTGAGCTTACCAGGACAACGATAGTGGCTGTCAGGACAGGACTCATTGGACTGTATTGGAGTTGAAATAAAAGTGCTGATACCATCAAAATCAATGAGAACAGGAGATGGAAAAACTGGTTCCCAGTTATTTTGTTTGTATCTGTAACTGTCACAGTTCAGCTCATCTGATTTGTCAGGACAATAGTATACTTTGTCACAGACAGCATCATAGGACACACACTGACCATTAGTACAGGTAAACATGTTGACACAAGGAGGATGTTTACAGAAAGACTCATCACTCTTATCCTGACAGTCTTGTAGGAAGTTACATACCAGTGTGAATGACAGCGTGGTGACCTCATCATCACAGGTAAATAAAGGGACAAAAGTGACGTGACCAACTGTAGATTCAAACCCACCATGACTGTGTGAAAAGTGATCAGAAAAAGTACATGAAAATGTGTGACCTTGACCACACACGTCATTCTGATGTGAACCACACAGTAGAAATGAGTGTGTCACGTGACCATCAGGACACGTCATCAGAGATTGGTGTGTGTGGATAGAAAAAGGTGTTCTGGTGAACGTTTTTGTCTGTGAAGGGTGGTGGGTTTGATTTGCCCTAAATTCACATATCACTGTAGGGTAAAAAGGATACCAATCATTTTTATATTGATATCTTTTACATGTATCTGCCACAAACTTGCTTTCCTCTCTGTAGATACACAATACTTCCAGTTCAGTAGGACAATTGTCTTGATACTGAAATTGAAGAGAATGGTAAAAGACGGTCCTGTCTTCCCTGATAACATTCATTCTGTACATGTTGGGCAAAGATATGTTGTTAGTGGTCAAACCAGCCCAAACATGATTACTGATATACCGATATGGATTGGTTAGATTGTTAACCATTCCAGACCAGTCCTCCTCACAACTGGGCATGCCAGGCACACCTCCAAAGGAGTTACAGTAAATGTTGGATAGTTCAAGCGAATCATGATCATGCAGAAGCATCTCTGGAACACAGACAATGTTGTAGCAATGGTTACATAATGCCACCAAACCCTGACACTCAGAACTGCTGAAAGGACAGTGTTCTGTTTCATCTTGTCCATCTTCACACTGTGACTTGAGGTTACAGTCCAAGTGATGCTGAAAGCTGGAATAGTGATCTACAGAACAGTTGAACAAAAGGCTGGGTAACTTTTGGGGTGTTTGACTTTCAGGATGAAAGGAAAAGAATACTCTGAAACATGTTGCGTACAGGCATTGAGCTCTTCCGCATTCAACTTTGAGTATTGGTGTAATGCACACACAGTTATATGGGCATTCGTCAAAGCTACCCTCCAGACTGTTACAACACTCAGTACTGTCGAGTGTAAACAGTGTAAAATGTAGGCCTATATGGTGATGATACTTTACCGTTCTTCTCAGACTGATCATTGTGGCGTGTCCAGGTGGAACAGAAATGAAAGCTTCTGTAGAAAGATCACCAGTATAGTGGTGTGCGCCGCAATTTTGTGTTGGTGTGATGAATCCTGATAACGGTGATGTCTTCACCATCAGCATGTTTTGAACTGAAGAATCGTTTCCTGTAAACAAACCAGCACCCCAACAGATACACAACCACCAAACTATCCCCTAAATCATCCTACCACCAAACTATCCCCTAAATCATCCAACCACCAAACTATCCCCTAAATCATCCTACCACCAAACTATCCCCTAAATCATCCAACCACCAAACTATCCCCTAAATCATCCAACCACCAAACTATCCCCTAAATCATCCAACCACCAAACTACCCCCTAAGTCATCCAACCACCAAACTATCCACCAAACAATCAAAACCAAACCAGAAAGAGACAGACAGACAGACAGACAGACAGACAGAAAGAGACAGAGACAGAATGAGAGTGAGAGAGACAGACAGACAGAGACAGAGAGGCAGAGAGAAAGAGTGAGAGACAGAGAGAGAGAGAGAAAGAGAGAGAGAGAGAAAGAGAGAGAGAGAGAGAGAAAGAGAGAGAGAGAGAGAGAGAGAGAGAGAGAGAGAGAGAGAGAGAGGTTGCAGCAACCCACAAGTGATGATGCGCAATATTTGCCCAATACATCAACAGTTTTCCTCAATTTAAATCCTCACTGTTCACTCTGTCTGTCTGTCTGTCTGTCTGTCTGTCTCTTTCTCTATCAGGGGGCACAACCATGTGTAATGAATGAAAGACACGTATGA
>JAPXFY010001671.1:12500-33537 GCA_030674185.1 Monoplex corrugatus | reverse complement strand
CCAACCCAAGGTCCTTTGGGCGGGGAAATGATGACGTAAAAAACACACCCCCAGGTCCATTTTCGGGCATGGAAAAAAATACGTCAACACACAGCAACCAGGTCCAGGTTCAGGATGGAAATGATGACGTCAACACACACACCAACCAGGTCCAGGTTTCAGGCATGGAAATTGATGACGTCAACATACACCAACCAGGTCCAGGTTCAGGCATGGAAATGATGACGTCAACACACACCGACCAGGTCCAGGTTTAGGCATGGAAATGATGACGTCAAACACACACCAACCAGGTCCAGGTTTAGGCATGGAAATGATGACGTCAAACCCCACACCAACCAGGTCCAGGGTTTAGGCATGGAAATGATGACGTCAACACACACCAACCAGGTCCAGGTATAGGCAGGGAAAAATGATGACGTCAACACACACCAACCAGGTCCAGGTATAGGCATGGAAATGATGACGTCAACACACACCAACCAGGTCCAGGTTTAGGCATGGAAATGATGACGTCAACGCACACCAACCAGGTCCAGGGTTAGGCATGGAAATGATAACGTCAACACACACCAACCAGGTCCAGGTTCAAACATGGAAATGATGACGTCAACACACACCAAACCAGGTCCAAGTTCAAGCATGGAAATGATGACGTCAACACACACCAACCAGGTCCAGGTTTAGGCATGGAAATGATGACGTCAACACACACCAACCAGGTCCAGGTTTAGCATGGAAATGATGACGTCAACACACACCAACTAGGTCCAGGTTTAGGCATGGAAATGATGACGTCAACACACACACCCAACATCTGTGACCCAGGACGAAGGCACCATCTCAGAACCCTTCGATGATTTGACACTCGTTTTATTTATGTTATTTTTTCAATTTTATATTAAACAGGTAATAAGTGCAGACGAAAACAAAACAAAACCCCACCAAAGCTTAATTGCAATCACATCATAAAGAAAAAAGTCCAGTTCATGCAAAAAAATCCATAAATTATGCTTAAAATACAAATTGATGATTATGACACATCTTCTTTAAGCATACGTAACAATAACGACAACAATGATTCAAACAGACACAGACACAGACACACATGTACATGCATACAAACATATCGATAGTAGACAGACAGACAGACAGATAGATAGATAGATAGATAGATAGATAGATAGATAGATAGATAGATAGATAGATAGATAGATAGATGGATAGACGGATGGATGGATGGATGGATGGATGGATGGATGGATGGTGGATGGATGGATGGATGGATAGATAGATAGATAGATAGATAGATAGATAGATAGATAGATAGATAGATAGATAGATAGATGGACATACATATGTGTGTGTTTGTGTGTGTGTGGTATACATTATATATGTATATATATCGAGACAGAGACAGACAGACAGACAGATAGACAGACTGACAGACAGACAGACAGAGAATTATACATAACATGAGAAAAAACAAAACATAAAAGATTACATCTCAGCATACAGGGTTAAACTCACTATCCTATTCCAGTGCAGACATTGATAGTTTATGTATTATGTCTATCATGAAGTGAATGAACAGTATCAAGTTTCAATAGTTATTAATGGTAAGTTATGACAACCATTTGTTTTAGAAGTGTGCAAGTTCCACATCAGTTTTGCATTGTATTCTTTTAGGTGATATTTAATGGCCACAGAAGCTGAACCAAGTTTTTTATTATGCGATGATGATGATATCGATGTGGATAATAATCATGATGCTATGGAGTTCCATCTAGGATTGAGACTGCGTGACAGGGTTGTACTCTACCTTACTATCATAAATATATCCTGGCGTCAACCAGGCTCAAGAGATACAGACACCTGCGGTGATGGTCAGAAAATTTGAGCAACACCCTCAATGACGCATCCGCGGAGTGGATGAGCGCCTCTGGCTCTGACTTTCTACAGTTCCCAAGTTGTCAGAACCATCAACCAGTAGGGTAGGAAGGACCCTTTGATCCTGAGAGCTCAGCACCACATAATATCAATGTTCAACGTTTATTGTTTAATAATCCTTTAACCCGAATTGGGACAAGGTTTAATTATCCTTTAACCCGAATTGGGACCAGCAGGATAACAGTAAAATAAATGAAATCCAACGGATTAACACTTAACATAAAGAAAAAAGAATTTACTGCAGTCCAACAGTCATTTGAAATTGCCTGACAATAGGATACTCATGATTATGTTCAGAAGACAATTATAACTCATCTGAGGCATGTTTGGATGTGTGCATTTCATGTTGTGCTGGCTCACACTGTGCAGACGATGTACGTTGCTGCACAAGTCTACAGACTACATCTGTGGTGAATGGATCACAAGTCTACAGACTACATCTGTGGTGAATGGATCACAAGTCTACAGACTACATCTGTGGTGAATGGATCACAAGTCTACAGACTACATCTGTGGTGAATGGATCACAAGTCTACAGACTACATCTGTGGTGAATGGATCACAAGTCTACAGACTACATCTGTGGTGAATGGATCACAAGTCTACAGACTACATCTGTGGTGAATGGATCACAAGTCTACATACTACATCTGTGGTGAATGGATCACAAGTCTACAGACTACATCTGTGGGAATGGATCACAAGTCTACAGACTACATCTGTGGTGAATGGATCACAAGTCTACAGACTACATCTGTGGTGAATGGATCACAAGTCTACAGACTACATCTATGGTGAATGGATTACAAGTCGTCTGCACTCTACTCTTTGATCTGTCTGACTTGCGTAACCCTATGAGGGGCATAAGGCTCCTGCCTGCATAGATCTCTGAGTCACTGAGCATAAGTCTCTGAGTCACTGAGCATAGCTCTCTGAGTCACTGAGCATAGGTCTCTGAGTCACTGACCGTTAGGTCTCTGAGTCATTGAGCATAGGTCTCTGAGTCACTGAGTCACACAATGACCTCCAACCAAAGTTAAGATTTTGCCCTGTTGGCAGAAAACTGCATGGCAAAATATGGTCCAGATATGATCAGGCAAGATAACATAGGCTTTATGGTTTGTCCAAAACACTATACTGCGAAACTCACCCTTATGTTCAAGTAAGTAATTATGAAAAAATGTGCATGGTGTGTGTGTGTGGTGTTGTGTGTGTGTGTGTGTGTGTGTGTGTGTGTGTGTGTGTGTGTGTGTGTGTGTGCATGTGTGTGTGTGTGTGCATGTGTGAGTGTGTGTGTGCATGTGTGTGCGTGCGTGTATGTGCGTGCGTGAGTGTGCCTGTATGTATTCGTTTGTGTGTATTTATTGCGTGTGTGTGCGTCTGTATGTGTGTGCGTGTATGTTTGTGTGCGTTCGTGCACATGTGTGTGTAATAAGGAGGAAAATGGATTTCGACTGACTTGTTCCAGAATCCAGCGAAGGGAAGGACGGGGTGGGTACTGAAAACAAGGGCAATGTGGGGGGGGGGGGGGCGGGGTAAGGTGAGCGAGCTGGAGAAGGGTAGGGGGACTAGGCGGCACACAGATTGATTAGGTCTTGCAAAGGGAGGGGGTGCCCCCACCCATGACCCCCACCCCCTAGGCAGACAACAAAGACAGCCAACACAGCGCCCGGGTAAACGAAGCCAAACTCTTGGAAGTGATCGTTGAAAAGGGAGATAATTGGTCGCGCGCGGTGAAGCAACAGGAACCTCCAGGGAAGGAACTCTTGGATATTTTGACAAGCTGTCGCTCAGATTATCCGCTCCTAACGCCGCATTTTTCTCGACAGGGGGCGCTTACCTAGGTAACTGGACTGAGCCACGACAGCCCTCTGACTCGCTGGAAGCTTCTGGAACTCTGGGGAAAACTGGACCCACGTCAAACAGGCGCTCCATAGTGTGATTGCCTTTAACGGTGTCCTGAAAATTCAGTCCAATTTAAAAATATACTGAGTACATGGTCCTGCATGACCTCAAAACTGGAAAGATCTCCTCAGAACATGGTCTATTTTAAAGATGTCCTCAAAACTTCGAGTATTGTCCTCGATGCATGGTCCAAATGTCCACAAAATTGGTCCCAATGTCCCCAAAATATGGTCATATTGTCCTCAAAGCATGGCCACTTTTTTAATAACCTTTTTTTTTCTTTATTATTCGTCTTTTCTTTCACAACAAACGGACATCAAACACACAATGTGGCAACGAAAAACGACAAAAACTTATACACATATGAAAAGACATTGTTGACATATGAACTCCATACAGCATACAGGTTATACATAATGATATTTTATACATCATCATCATCATCATCATCATCAGGTGCCCTGCCGCATGGCGTTGGCGACCATGGACTTCAACCATCTCTATCTCTCGTTGCCCCCAGCATCTCCCCTACCTCCTCATCCCAGCCACTCTGCAAGTCCGTCCAGCATTCTCTCCTGGGTCTACCTGGTGCTCTCTTTCCCTCCAGCTTCCCCGTTGTGACCAGGTGCTCCAAACCCCCTTCCTCTAAAATGGCCTATAAATGTTGCTTGTCTTTTCCTAATCTTCCTTATGAGTAATCTACTTGTGTCTGCCTCCATCAAGACTGTCTCGTTTGTTTTCTTTGCTGTCCATGGAACTCTCAACATTCTTCTGTGAAACCACATCTCGGCTGCCTCGATCCTGCTCTGGCTTTGCTTGCTGACTGTCCACGTCTCGAATCCCTACAACAGTATTGGTTCTATATAACATTCAAGGACTCTCTTTCTGATTTTAGTTGATAGGCATTTTATACATCAGAAGATCTAAGCACATGTCAGCATTTCATTAATTTGTTTTTCAATGATATCTTTTTGCTGTACGATAATCAAGCATCAATGAACAATGTGATAAAAGAAATGACATCATTGTATACATGTAAAACAAGTATTGTTCACAAAGAAATGACATCATTGTATACATGTAAAACAAGTATTGTTCACAAAGAAATGACATCATTGTATACATGTAAAACAAGTATTGTTCACAAAGAAATGACATCACTGTATACATGTAAAACAAGTATTGTTCACAAAGAAATGACATCATTGTATACATGTAAAACAAGTATTGTTCACAAAGAAATGACATCATTGTATACATGTAAAACAAGTATTGTTCACAAAGAAATGACATCACTGTATACATGTAAAACAAGTATTGTTCACAAAGAAATGACCTATGACATACAAAACATGTATAACAATATTCTACATGTCATCAATGAATGTTTTATTGTACACATCAAGATATCATGAAGAAAATCTGTTTTCAACGGGGAAAACATTGGCATATACTTGTTCCACTGAGCATTAAAAATGGACAAGTGAAAGTATATTTTGGCAATATATTGTTCAATTTTGAATCTCAGATTTTACATTCTTTGAAAAGTCTGTACATTCGAAACACATTTGTCTACCTTGCATCTGTAGAAATGGTTTGGCAAGCATTTTTATAAGATCAAACTATTCTATCTGTTTTTACATTTTAATCAACACCGAATAACACTAGGTTTCGTGTGATTTTGATGTTGAGTTATTCTCGAATTTTGCAATGGTTGGTTTTTCTGTTAAGATCCAAAAGTTACGGACACAGTAACAGTTCCACAGAAAATGTTCCATAGAGTCTCTTGCATCATTACACTATGTGCAATTTATCGTAGGTGCTATACCCGTTGTGTTTAATATCATATTGGTGGCAATAATCTGATGAACTATTCTTAGCTGCAATCATTTAAATTTAACATCAGTTAATCTATGAATTTGTAGAGAAACCTTTTCCCACGAGATATTAATGTTTAGTTTCTTTGACCATCTTAAACGATAATTTGTTTTGCTATAATTCAATTTTTTTTTTTTTCATCGTCAAGTTTTGCTCCATTTTGTACACTCATTATTATTGCATTATTATTGCATAGTCTTATTGCATTAGACACATTCACATTAAATACTACTCGTGTTGTTGTTCATTTGAATTCTGGTTGTTCTTAAATATTGTTTGATTGAAGATATCCATCCATTGTAAGAGGCAACATTAATACGCCAATCAGCGTTCGTTTTAAATACTTCATTGGTAAAAAACAAAAACAAAAACAAACAAAAACCCAGTTATTTTCTGTAACAAAATGTTTGATGGAGTATATTCCTTTCTCTGTCAGTTTATTATCTTTATTTGTTATCCACCTTTATGTTTTCGTTATAGAAGACACGTTCATCTAACAGTTCACTTCAACTTCAACTGAAAACATAACTTCTATCGTTGTTGTATAAAATGATCTGGTGGATTCGGCAATAATATCCACAAGTGTATGAGATAAGAGGATACAAGAGACTTTAGAACTGTAACTTTGGTTCTTTGTGACCAAATTTTGAATAGCATTTTTACTTCTGAAAATTTGTCATTATAATTGATGATTTCAGTTTCTTAGATCTTGAGTGAACCAAATGCCTAATGTTTTAAACTAAGGAGGGTTCCATCATCCATAGGCTCTCAAAACTCTGAGCATAAAACCCCAATCAAGTGAATCAAAAGCTTTCTCGGAATCAATACAGAGTAACAAAATGGCATGTTATTTACATTAAGATAATTTTTCAAATCATATATTAATCTTACATTGTCTCCTATATATCTATTTGCCATAAAACCTGTCTGATCTTCATTAATAAGCATCGGTAAAACCTTTTTCATTCTGCTGGTCGAAATGCATGCCCAGCCTATTTTATACACACTGTTAAGGAGAGAAATTGGACACCATTTTTTATGAATTCATTAGGTTTATCACCTTTTGGGGTGCAAGTGATCAGTCCTTCTTTCTGTATTGAATAAAGTTCTCAGTCTGTGTAGGCCTCATTCAGTGATCTCACTACAAATGGTCCGATTTGTTTCCAGAAAAGTTTGAAAAATTCTGCGCTAAATCCGTCTGTAGCCGGGCTTTCCCATTTTTCATGTTTTTCAGTGCAATACTTCGTTCATTTATAATTATTTCACCTTCCAACAGTCGTTCTTCTTCGTTTTATAATTTTGGTATAGTTTTGATAAGGTTTTCTATTTCACAATTTGCAGTGAGCCTTTTCATATACAGGGTTTTATAAAGGGATTTAACTTCATGAAGTACATCTTGCTGGTTTTCTAAAATAGCACCATCTTCTCTCAACGATTTTAATCATCTGTTGACTAACATAATTCCTTTTTTCAAGATGGTAAAAATATTTAGAAATTTTTCCCCCTTCTTCAATCGTTCTTGCCTTCGATCTCAGTAACACTCCCTCCATTCTTTTGACCCGAATTGTCTGAAGTTCTTGATTCCTTTCTCGAAGTTTTCTTATTTGATTTTCTGTTTTATTTTCAACCCTTCCAAAAGTTTCAAAGCATGGTCTTAATATCCGTAAAACGCGACTCTAATATCCACTAAACATGGTTCTATCATTCACAAAACATGGTCCTACAGTGTCCTCAAAACATGGACCAAATGTCCTCAAAACATGGTCCCAACGTCCTCAAATATGATTCTAATGTCATCAAAATATGGTCCATTCGAAGATGTCATGTAAGCATAGTATTATGTCCTCAACACATGGTTCCAATATCCTAAAGGTATAGTCCTACTGTCCTCAACACATGGTTCCAATGTCCTAAAGGTATAATCCTACTGTCCACAAAATATGGTCATAATGTCCTCAAAACATGGCCCTTCTGTCTTCAAACATTGGCATGTGTGGCATCCATACCTATGGATTTTATTCCAAGCGCAGACAGGTCATCCCGAGAAATTGAAACTGAGGCCGTGCCAGAAAGGCTTCTAGGAGTACAACTGTTCACGTCATATTAAAGTAGCAATTGCAACATCTACTGCTGCCTGTAGGATCATCACAAAGCTTTGTACTACACCACTAGACCTTCTACTGCTGGGATCATCATTGGGCCTTCTACTGCTGGGATCATCACTCGACCTTCTACTGCTGGGATCATCGCTAGACCTTCTACTGCTGGGATCATCACTCGACCTTCTACTGCTGGGATCATCACTCGACCTTCTACTGCTGGGATCATCACTGGACCTTCTACTGCTGGGATCATCACTAGACCTTCTACTGCTGGGATCATCATTAGGCCTTCTACTGCTGGGATCATCACTAGACCTTCTACTGCTGGGATCATCACTCGACCTTCTACTGCTGGGATCATCACTAGACCTTCTACTGCTGGGATCATCACTCGACCTTCTACTGCTGGGATCATCACTAGACCTTCTACTGCTGGGATCATCATTAGGCCTTCTACTGCTGGGATCATCACTAGACCTTCTACTGCTGGGATCATCACCACACCTTCTACTGCTGGGATCATCATTAGACCTTCTATTGCTGGGATCATCATTAGGCCTTCTACTGTTGGGATCATCATTAGGCCTTCTAGTGCTGGGATCATCACTAGACCTTCTATTGCTGGGATCATCATTAGGCCTTCTACTGTCGGGATCATGATTAGACTTTCTACTGCTGGGATCACACTAGACCTTCTACTGCTGGGATCATCACTAGACCTTCTACTGCTGGGATCATCATTAGACCTTCTACTGCTGGGATCATCACTAGACCTTCTACTGCTGGGATCATCATTAGACTTTCTACTGCTGGGATCACCACTAGACCTTCTACTGCTGGGATCATCACTAGACCTTCTACTGCTGGGATCATCATTAGACTTTCTATTGCTGGGATCATCATTAGGCCTTCTACTACTGGGATCATCATTAGGCCTTCTACTGCTGGGATCATCACTAGGCCTTCTACTGCTGGGATCATCATTAGGCCTTCTACTTCTACTGCTGGGATCATGACTAAGCCTTCTACTGTTGGGATCATGACAAAAAGCCTTCTACTGTTGGGATCATGACTAAGCCTTCTACTGCTGGGATCATCATTAAGCCTTCTACTGCTGGGATCATGACTAAGCCTTCTACTGCTGCAAATGTTGCTATGTAATTATTATCACTGCGACTGTTGCTGTTTCTGTTTCTGCTAATACTGCTGAGTAATTCTTTGCATTTGGACACTTCGTCATTTTTACGTTCTCGCCAAATCAAATATTCAAATATTCCTTGAATCTACATGAAATCCTACACCCAGACAAATTTGCTGATGTAGGTGGGACACTAGACACTCTTTTTTCTTTTTTTTCTACCTTTATGCGTTTTACTTATCTAACTCAAAACTGGCACCATCAGAATGAGTAATACGAGCCGTAACAGCGGTAATGTATGTTGCGGGTTGGGATTGAACTCAAGATATCAGATAGGGAGCCAAATTGATCACCACACACACACACACACACACACACACACACACACACACACACACACACACACACACACACACACATGCCATGCTGTGCCCTTTAACAATCCTAAAGTATAATATGCTGCAGGAATACAGAAGATGATCTGAACAACAACTTTTTATTTATTTATTTATATATTTGTTTATTTATTTATTTGTTTGTGTGTTTATTTAATTGTTTATTTTTTATTTATTCATTTATTCATCATTCATTTATTCATATATTTATTTATTGATTTCTTAAATTTTTTATTCATTAATTTCTTTATTTATCTATTTATGTACTAACTCAAGTATTTTTGTATTTATCCATTTATCCCATGCATATATTTATCTTTATTTTTTCATGTTTATGCCAGTATTAGAAATAGCAGCCGTCTCGCGGCCGACAACTGTCAAGGCCGGATGCCCCTGACATAACAGTTCCCTCCCTGGGATGGTGAGGGCGGTAATTATGTCCCTTGATGTGGACCTCGCGGACAGGGAAGTTGACGAGGTGTTCAGCCGTCATAACGACTGGCGCTCCGCTCTCTCGCTCTCGCTCTCGCGCCTTCACCTCCCCCACCCCCACCCCCGAACTCCCCACGCCCTCTTCAGCGCCGTTTCCACGGCAACGCCGTCCACCAATCAGCCAAGGGGCCCAGGCGCGCGCAGAGTGCGTGAGGGCGCGAGGGTTGAGATAATGGAGGTCCTTTGAAGCGGACTTGTGCCCCTGTCTGTGTGCCTGGCCAACCTTCACCACCTTGACAGGCAAGCCATTCAGCGTGACGCGGGTCCTTTGGAGGGCAAGCACGCCTGTTAAATGAAGGGTCCTCCGATGAAGCTTTATTGCAAGAAGGGGGGAGGGGGATGGCGGCTTTAGGGTTTTAACCGCCACCCGAGTGCTGTAGTTTTAAACACTCCCTCCTTTTTATAAATACTCAACACTCCCTAACCGTCTCATTGCTTGGTCTGTCCTTTAACACTCTTTCACGACCATATTGCGTGTTGTTGTCTTTTAACACACTCAATAACTGCCACATGAGTGCTGTGTCCTTTAATACTCCATAACTGCCACATGAATAATGTGTCCTTTAACATTCCATAATTTCCACATGAATGCTGTTGTCCTGTAACATTCCATAACTGCCACATAAATTCTGAGTCCTTTAATACTCCATAACTACCACGCAAGTGCTGTGTCCTTTAACACTCCATAACTGCCACATGATTGCTGTGTCCTGTAACATTCCATAACTGCCACATGAGTGCTGTGTCCTTTAACACTCCATAACTGCCACATGAGTTCTGTGTCCTTTAACATTCCATAACTGCCACATGAGTGCTGTGTCCTTTAACACTCCATAACTGCCACACAAGTGCTGTTGTCCATTAACACTTCATAATTGTCACATGAGCGCTGTGTCCTTTAACACTCCATAACTGCCACATGAATGCTGTGTCCTTTAATACTCCATAACTGTCACATGAATGCTGTGTCCTTTAACACTCCATAACTACCACATGAATGCTGTGTCCTTTAACACTCCATAACTGCCACATGAATGCTGTGTCCTTTAACACTCCATAACTGTCACATGAATGCTGTGTCCTTTAACACTCCATAACTGCCACATGAATGCTGTGTCCTTTAACACTCCATAACTGCCACATGATTGCTGTGTCCTTTAACATTCCATAACTGCTAAATGAATGCTGTGTCCTTTAACATTCCATAACTGCCAAATGATTGCTGTGTCCTTTAACATTCCATAACTGCCACATGAGTGCTGTGTCCTTTAACATTCCATAACTGCCACATGAATGCTGTGTCCTTTAACATTCCATAACTGCCACATGAATGCTGTGTCCTTTAACATTCCATAACTGCCACATGAATGCTGTGTCCTTTTACACTCCATAACTGCCACATGAATGCTGTTGTCCTTTAACATTCCATAACAGCCACATGAAAGCTGTGTCCTTTAACATTCCATAACTACCACATGAATGCTGTGTCCTTTAACATTCCATAACTGCCACATGAGTTCTGTGTCCTTTAACATTCCATAACTGCCACATGATTGCTGTGTCCTTTAACATTCCATAACAGCCACATGAATGCTGTGTCCTTTAACACTCCATAACTGCCATATGAATGCTGCGTCCTTTAACACTCCATAACTACCACATGAGTTCTGTGTCCTTTAACATTCCATAACTGCCACATGATTGCTGTGTCCTTTAACATTCCATAACAGCCACATGAATGCTGTGTCCTTTAACACTCCATAACTGCCACATGATTGCTGTGTCCTTTAACATTTCATAACAGCCACATGAATGCTGTGTCCTTTAACACTCCATAACTACCACATGAATGCTGTGTCCTTTAACATTCCATGACTACCACATGAATGCTGTGTCCTTTAATACTCCATAACTACCACATGAATGCTGTGTCCTTTAACATTCCATAACTGCCACATGATTGCTGTGTCCTTTAACATTCCATAACTGCCACATGAATGCTGTGTCCTTCAACACTCCATAACTGCCACACGAGTGCTGTGTCCTTTAACACTCCATAACAGCCACATGAATGATGTGTCCTTTAACACTCCATAACTGCCACATGAGTTCTGTGTCCTTTAACACTCAATAACTGCCATGGCCACATGAATGCTGTGTCCTTTAACACTCAATAACTGCCACATGAGTTCTGTGTCCATTAACACTCAATAACTGCCACATGAGTGCTGTGTCCTTTAACACCCCATAACTGCCACATGAATGATGTGTCCTTTAACACTCAATAACTGCCACATGAGTGCTGTGTCCATTAACACTCAATAACTGCCACATGAATGCTGTGTCCATTAACACTCAATAACTGCCACATGAGTGCTGTGTCCTTTAACACCCCATAACTGCCACATGAGTGCTGTGTCCTTTAACACCCCATAACTGCCACATGAATGCTGTGTCCTTTAACATTCCATAACTGCCACATGAGTGCTGTGTCCATTAACACGCCATAACTGCCACATGAGTGCTGTGTCCTTTAACACTCCATAACTGCCACATGAGTGCTGTGTCCAGTAACACGCCATAACTGCCACACGAGTGCTGTTGTCCTTTAACACTCCATAACTGCCACATGAGTGCTGTGTCCTTTAACACTCAATAACTGCCACATGAATGCTGTGTCCTTTAACACTCCATAACTGCCACATGAGTGCTGTGTCCTTTAACACTCAATAACTGCCACATGAGTGCTGTGTCCTTTAACACTCCATAACTGCCACATGAATGCTGTGTCCATTAACACGCCATAACTGTCACATGAGTGCTGTGTCCTTTAACACTCCATAACTGCCACATGAGTGCTGTGTCCTTTAACATTCCATAACTGCCACATGAGTGCTGTGTCCTTTAACACGCCATAACTGCCACATGAATGCTGTGTCCTTTAACACGCCATAACTGCCACATGAGTGCTGTGTCCATTAACACGCCATAACTGCCACATGAGTGCTTTAGGGTTTTAACCGCCACCCGGTTTTAACTGCCACATGAATGCTGTGTCCATTAACACTCCATAACTGCCACGTGAATGCTGTGTCCATTAACACTCCATAACTGCCACGTGAATGCTGTGTCCTTTAACACTTTATAACTGCCATGTGAATGCTTTGTCCTTTAACACACTTCTCACCGCCATGTGAATGCTTTGTCCTTTAACACACTTCTCACCGCCACGTGAATGCTGTGTCCTTTAACACACTTCTCACCGCCACGTGAATGCTGTGTCCTTTAGCACACTTCTCACCGCCACGTGAATGCTGTGTCCTTTAACACACTTCTCACCGCCACGTGAATGCTGTGTCCTTTAACACACTTCTCACCGCCACGTGAATGCTGTGTCCTTTAACAGTCCCTAACTGCTATGTAAGTATTGTGTGGACTTTTTCCTGGATGATGAACCTGGTTTGGGGTTTTTCCTTAGATGTTGGACAAGGGTGTAGACTTGTTTCGTTCTTTCTACAGCCAACTCGGAAGACAGGGCAATGCTTCTTCGTCTTTACTCGTCGCTGTCTGATTCTCAACTGTCTATATATACATTTCACAGTGAACAGCAATCAGTTATCATTTAAACGAATATCATGCCGTGCTGCTATCTGCACGATGTTTACTGTTAACACACGTCACAAGACTTTTCTTCAGACGTAGCATCAAGGTGTGGACTGTGCAGCGGACAACACCGGTTGATGTCAGCTACAGCACAGGCCTGAATGGCCCAGAGTCTTCCTACATCTCATTGTACTAGTCAGCATGGATGTAAGTCTCACTTGAATAAACGTTTGTGCGTAGTGCCAGCAGTTAACCCAGTTGTCAATGGGTATCTGACATTTTTAAGATTTGGGGAAGGTAAAGCAGCGAGGGAGAAGAGATGAACACCGCCCTGATGCTAGTCATGTATAGTTGAGTAGACTGAGGCAACGCCTTCAAGGCAAACATCGAAAACCTGACCATCATCTACCTGCCAATCATGCTTGACTGTGTTTCACCTCGGCTTTTGACAGAGAGTGCATATGGGTCTTCTCCAGTGATGATAACTACTTGTGTACCACCACGACAGGAGAGGATAGGAATAGTGGGGAAAGGGGGGGGGGAGGGGATGAAGCGGAGAAAATCCCTGCGATTCATCACCATCAGTATGTGCCTTTCCCCATTGCAATCATGGCCCTCCATACGATTTTTTTTTTTTTTTTTTTTTTTTTTTTTTTTTTTGGTCGCTGCAAGTCTATCTCCCACCCTTTCCGTCCCCCAAACCGTCCGATATCTTGTCCCTGGGTCTGCGTGGTGCTCTTTTTCCCTGCAGTTTTCCTGTTGTGACTGAGTGCTCAAATTTCTCTTGTCTCATAGATTGTCATACAAATGTTGCTTGTCTTTTCCTAATCTTCTTCACTTATGTCCTTTTTCTGTTTGCCTCTTTCAAGACTGTCTCGTTTGTTTTCTTTGCTGTCCGTGGAACTCTTAACAGAGACCACACTTCAGCTGCCTCAATCTTGTTCTGACTTTACGTGTCCACGCTTCACATCCGTACAACAATGATGGTTCTGTTTAACACTGAGACAGGTTGATAAGTTTAAATATCTGGGAACGATCATTTCACCAGACGGCAGACGCACATCACAAATAGCCAGCAGAATCGGCCAAGCCAAAACAGCATTGAAGAATATGAAAAGCATGCTTACCAACAAATGCCTATCAATTAACATCAAAGAAGAGAATTCTTGAATGTTATATAGAACCAATACTGTTATACAGTTGTGAGGCGTGGACAGTCAACAAGCAAAGCCGGAACAAGATTGAGGCAGCCAAGATGTGGTTTCTAAGAAGAATGTGAGAGTTCCATGGACAGCAAAGAAAACAAACGAGACAGTCTTGATGGAAGCAGACACAAGAAGATCATTCATAAGGAAGATTAGGAAAAAAAACAGGCAACGTTTATAAGCCATTTTATGAGGAAAGGGAATTAGATCACCTGGTCACAACAGGAAAGTCGGAGAGAAACAGAGCACCAGGTAGACCCAGGGAGAAAATATGGGACGGACTTGCAGGGTGGCTGAGGACAGAGAGGGTGGAAGCTGTGCTTGCGGAACAAGGGATAGATGCATATGGAGGACCATGATCGCCAACGCCATGTGGCAAGGCACGTGATGATGATGATGATGATGATGATGATGATGATGATGATGATGATGATGATGATGATGATGATGATAACACTGAAGAACTCTGTTCCTGATCTTAATTGATAGGCATTTGTTCCTGCGATTACGAGAATGATACTACCGACGACGGAGACGACAAAGGCAACGATGATGATGTCGGCAAAGACGACGACGATCGATGACCCTGATACGATGACGAGGAAAGGGAGGAAGAAGAGACAGAAGACAGGGCAATGAGTGTTATTATGTGAAGCTGACTGCAATGACAAGAGACGTGATATCATCGTGTGTTGCCCCACATACACACCGATCATAAAGCTGTCAACACGTCAAACACAGTGTACTACCTCCCTCCTTCACTCTGCATCAACAAGGAATGAGAATGATGCAGGTTGATTCTTCATGAATAACAATGATATGCATCCTCTCTGTCTGTGTCTGTGTCTGTGTCTGTCTGTCTTTCTATGTCTATCTGTTTGTCTGTCTGTCTCTGTCTCTGTCTCTGTCTCTGTCTGTCTGTCTGTCTGTCTATCTCTGTCTGTCTGTCTGTCTGTCTGTCTCTGTCTGTCTGTCTGTCTCTCTCTCTCTCTCTCTCTCTCTCTCTCTCTCTCTCTCTCTCTCTCTCTCTCTCTCTCTCTCTCCCCCCTGGGGCAATGGCCTATTATATGAATAAACCATATAATGTCGGAAGTCTGAACTCTTTCTCTCTCTTTCTCCTAAACTTTAATTTAAAAAGTCCCTAAATACGATGTTGAATGAAACCATGATGTTTAGAAATATTTAGATAAATATTGTGCTACTTTGTGAGTTTTGGCTTTGCGTGTAATATTCTTGCACGCAACACTGAAAAGCCATTATAATCTATTATGACGAAATTGTTGATGTTAAATAACGACTCTCTCATAGTGTTTTTAAAGTTATTTGATACTCAGATTTAACTGATGATACAACATGAGTCCGAATCACGAGATCTCGATCGAGCTGTTTCACAGTGTTAGAAAATCAATTTCTTTTTAAAAAAAAACCACGATATTCTGGGGGTATCATTACAAACACAATATATAATTCTGTCTCAAAGAAAAAGGTATCCAATAGATTTGTTTCATCATCATCATCATCTGGTGCCCTGCCGCATGGCGTTGGCGACCATGGCCTTCCAACCATCTCTATCTCTCGTTGCCCCCACCCTCCCCATCCCCAGCCACCTTGCAAGTCCGTCCAGCATTCCCTCCCCAGGTCCACCCGGCGCTCTCTTTCCCTCCAGCTCTCCCGTTGTGACCAGGTGCTCCAAATCTCCCTTCCTCATAAAATGGCCTATAAATGTTGCTTGTCTTTTCCTAATCTTCCTTATGAGTGATCTACTTGTGTCTGCCTCCATCAAGACTGTCTCGTCTGTTTTCTTTGCTGTCCATGGAACTCTCAACATTCTTCTGAGAAACCACATCTCGTCTGCCTCGATCCTGCTCTGGCTTTGCTTGTTGACTGTCCATGCCTCGCATCCGTACAACAGTATTGGTTCTATATAACATTCAAGGACTCTCTTTCTGATGTCAACTGACAGGCATTTGTTTGCTGCTATGAAATGCATTAGATACTGGCCAAACACTGGCTCAAATGGAACCTCACAGCCTGTCCCGTGAAGCTTGTAGTATGTTGTGTGAACTGGATGCAATGGGCAAGATAAAATGGGTAAGTAAGGTCAAAATGATATTGTAGAGAATACAGGTTTGGAGATGTATGGCTGAAGCAGGGTGTTGGGGATACAAATAGTTGTCTACCTAATTTTAGTCGAGCGCGCTACAGAGGCCATACAATGACGGAAATGCTCCACGGGGGGGATGACTCCACAGTATACTACTACTGTAATCGTTGTCAGAAACCGTGCTGATCGCGCATTGGCTGTTTTAGCCATGAACGTCGCTGTGTTTTAAGATAACTAATTTTCCGCTGCCGACCGTCGCCATCGACGAAAAAAGGCCACACAGAGAGAATTTTGTAAAAGGTTGTTTTGCAAATTGCAGAATGGGATTTCGCATGTCAAGGATTTTAGATGATTTGATTTTTTTTTTATAGATCGTTTAATGAACAATTCATAATACATCTCCATATTGGTTGATATATACTAACAAACACTTGAACCTTGTCCATCGTATCGAAGAAACACAGGAACAAGAAGTCCAATTTGTACTCTTCAGTCCAAGGCTAAAGAACCGTAGAGAATACTTACTATAAAAGTACCTTAGACACCCTTGTTTGTTCAGGCTTGCCTTATTCTTATCATCCATGAACTGAAACACCGTAAGACATTTGTTACTTACATCTTCAAGGCGTAAAGAAATGCGTAGTGCTGTTACGACGTAACATGTGTCTGTATGAACGAGCGTTGTTGATGTTTTGTTTTCCTTCTTGTGAGGATCCATAGCCTTTATGAATAAATCATGAGTCTCTCTCTCTCTCTCTCTCTCTCTCTCTCTCTCTCTCTCTCTCTCTGTCTCTCTCACTCTCTTTTTCTTTCTCTCTCTCTCTCTGTCTGTCTCTTTCTCTCTCTCTCTCTCTCTGTCTCTCTCTCTCTCTCTCTGTCTCTCTCTCTGTCTGCCTCTGTCTGTCTCTGTCTGTCTCTGTCTCTGTCTCTGTCTGTCTCTGTCTGTCTCTGTCTCTGTCTCTGTCTGTCTGTATGTATATATGTCTGTCTGTCTCTCTGTCTCTGTCTGTCCCTGTCTCTGTCTGTCTCTGTCTGTCTCTGTCTGTCTCTGTCTGTCTGTCTGTCTGTCTGTCTCTCTGTCTCTGTCTCTGTCTGTGTCTGTCTGTCTGTCTGTCTCTCTCTCTCTCTCTTTCTCTCTCTCTCTCTCTCTCTCTCTCTCTCTCAGGCAAACACTGTCAGACGCACGCACATACAGAAACACGCAGACACAGACCACACACACACACACACACACACACACACACACACACACACACACACACACATACACGCACACACCACTCACACGCACGCACACGCACACACGCACGAACACGCACGCACGCACACATACACACGCACGCACGCACGCACGCACACACACACACGCGCACACGCACACACATACACACACACACACACACACACACACACACACACGCACACACACACACACACACACACACACAGAAACACTCAAACACACGCTTTTACTTTGCCGCTCACTCGCACTTTAACCATTTGACTCCCTCACCCTCTTCACCAGCTTCCTGCAGGAAGCTGGTGAAGAGGGTGAGGGAGTCAAAGGGTTAAGTTTTTGCTTTGGTGGCATGGTTGACAATGCAGGATGCTGGTGGACAGGGCGCGGGATTCAAAGGGTTAAAATCTTGTCTGTGTTGAATTATGCATCACGATATCATCGTTTCCCTATTAGAGTGTTGGCCGTGTGCCCAGCCGGTAAACTCAGTGTGGGCAGATGCATTGTCAGATAGAGACAAAAACGATGAGAGGAGACGAATATACAATGTATCGACTAGACAATTGCACAGACATTTCCTATCCAGACAATTCAGCAGTTGCCCCAGTCACATACTCGTCCATAACATCCCGCGATGTGGCGTTGCGTGTTGTTGGTGGTTGTACTCTCTGTGTGGTCAGTGTTGCCGCAGACCAACGGTTCAGGTGCCCAGGTGCACAAAGACAACGAAACTAGCTGCAACAAGGAATACCTGTTCTTTGAGTTCACTACGGCCGCTCCCGTCGCCCGGGTAAAAGAGAGTTTTGAAGGATTGATTATCATCTACAGTATGAAGGTAAGGTGTAGTAGGGAGGTTTTGTAGGCTTGGTATTGTCATGGGAGGGATTTGGGTTATGGTGTGGAAATTGGAGGGGCGGGGGATTTTTAGAATTGGGGGAATATTTATGTGGAATTGTCTTTCTATATAGAGATCACACACAACAACGAGAAAGGAGAGAGATGAGTAGAAGCACACTAAGCACTCTAGCAATAACTTTCAAAAGCAGTCCACACCTAGCATTACAAGTCAATATAGTTTCTTTAATTTAAACATGTTCAACTTAAAGCATAATCATTCATCCTCTTATTCTTATTTGCCTACGTCCTAAAGCAATCCTACTTCCTTGCCTATCAGCCCTAAAACTCTACACTGAAATAAAATATCAACATACCTTCACTACATGTTTCTGGCAAAGGCTAGGCACCTCTGCCAAGTTGAGTGGCCTATCTCCCACTATGACCGTCAACTCTCTGTGTCTGTATTCTCCTCTGTGTTATTTTCCCTTTTCATTTATAGAGCGTGGATCAGAACACGCTGGGGCTCTGACCCCACCTGTCTTAAGACTACTTTCGAGAAAGTTCTTCTACTTGTGAATGCATGAAGGAGGGGTTGACGTGGACAAGCATAGGCCAGAACGTGTCCACTGAAACAATGGACCGCTCTCTTTATCTGGGGCGATCCTCAAAAACATCCCAGCAGAGCTGCGTGTACACCTGGCTCTATTGGTAAATTGTCTCGTTTACAGTCTAACATAAGTGTGAGAATGGCTGTGCTGCCAGATGTTGTTTAATTCTAAGCCATCAGTTGAGAAGCTAGTTTGTCTGGTTTGCCAGACCTGTCCACTTCATTTTCACACTGAAGTACCGGTAAGGGCCTGTTTCTACTTAAGGGGTTGTACGTTGGTTAATCCTAAGCTTTCACTACAGGCTAGTTCGTCTGCCTTGCCAGACATTGTCAACATCTTGGCTCAGACTGAAGTACATGTATGGGCCTGTTTCTACATGAGTCATTTGTGCAATAGTATCATTTACAAGGATTTCTGAAGGCTTGGTGTTATCTACCGAGCAGTTTAAAGGCTTGGTATTATTCACAGATAGAGGGTTATGAAGGCTTTCTGTCATTTATATATTGGGTCATCTTCAATGGGACCATAAGTATTCACTGAAAACAAACTCTCCTCTCCTGAGAACAATAAGAGAATCATAACGTCAACATTTTGTCCTCGTTTAACGTTTGTTATCGTAATCTAACAGTTGGTGGAAAATAAAACAACTCTTGAATTAAGACTGGTATGATGCAAACAATTGTTTAATTCCCTATTTGGAGTTTCGTATTGTTCTAGTCTCTTATTAAAATGTGTCTCGATGATTTTCAGCAATGACTTTATGGTTATGGAACTACTTTCATCCATTTTTTTTCTTTCCTCAATCTCTCTCTCTCTCTTCCTCTCTCTCTCTCTCTATCTCTCTCTTTCTCTCTCTCTCTCTCTCTCTCTCTCTCTCTCTCTCTCTCTCTCTCTCTCTCTCTCTCTCTCTCTCTTCTCTCTTGAAGCAGTTCATACTTTTGCTTTGAAGAAATTTCTAGGAATTAATATGCGAACACCTAATGATCTTGTGTATGGTGAAACAAATCGCCATCCCATATACATAAACTCTGCAGTTAATTGTGTTCGTTATTGGTTTAAATTGTTGCATATGAAAGACCACAGAATTCCACGAAAAGCATATAATATGTTATATGATTTAGATGCTAAAGGTAAACAAAACTGGGCATCCAATGTACGTATTTGCTTGTTTGAATATGGTTTTGGTATTGTATGGTTTTGTCAAGGTGTTGGCAGACTGAATCAATTCATTCGTGTTTTTCGTCAACGTTTAATTGATTGTAGGTGGCAGGAATGGAACGAACATACTCAAAATAGTGAGAGGTATAACATATACAGTACTTTTTCTGGTATGCATGATTTGAAACCCTACTTAAAGATAGATATGAACAGACATCTAAAATATACAATGACACGATTTAGGTTAGGTATATCAGAAATCACAGTTCATTTATCTTAGATACAGAGCACATATAGTGATAGTGATCTATTATGTCCATTGTGCAAAATATCAAAAGAAGATGAAGAACATTTTGTATTATGTTGTCCAGCATTCCATTCTATTCGTGAGAAATACATAAGCTCAAAATATTATAGACAACCTT
>JAPXFY010001671.1:0-10000 GCA_030674185.1 Monoplex corrugatus | reverse complement strand
AGGAGAAGAAGAATATATCGCTAACTTTCCATGCGGAAACATACATGTTCCTCTTCGTGAAGTGGCGGATCACTATTGAGTTCTACACAAATACATTAGTAAGCCAAATCATATTTGCAAAAATAAAATGAAATAGAAAAGTCTCCCTCCTCCTCCTCCTCAACAAGAACAAAAAAACAAACAGCACCAACAACAACGACAACAGCAACAGCAACGACAATATGATTAGTTTTAAATTGAATTCTTTTTTCGCGTCTTACAGCACAATCCATTTCCCATTTGTCCTGTATGCGAGCAGTTTTTGTTTATGTACGAAAACGGATATTTTTAAAGATTTATTTGTTTACCAGGGACAACTCTTCTGTTGCCGTGGGATTTTTAACATGGGCAAAATGCATGCTTCATGTCACAGTAACATCACGCCCCCCCCCCCTTTTTTTGTGTGTTGTTTTTGTTTGTTGTTGTTTGTTTGTTTGTTTGTTTGTTTGTTTGTTTGTTTAATGATTGGATCTTGCGGTCAGTGGTTCAGTGTGGGGTAATACCTAGGATTGGTGGCTAAGTTTTGTTGTCTTTATTGTTTTGGCTCGGAGGATCGAGATGATTTACTTCAGAGGCTTACTGGCGCTGTGGCCGCCTATATGACTTTTCCTCTCTTTTTTTTCTCTTTTTTTTTTTCTTTCCATGTGTGTGTGTGTGCAGAATTGGCCAAGCTAAAACAGCATTCAAGAAGATGAAAAGCATTCTTACCAATAAATGCCTATCAGTTAACATCAGGAGGAGGGTTCTTGAATGTTATATGTTATATAGAACTGATAATGTTATACGGTTCTGAGGCGTGGACAGTCAACAAGCAAAGCCAGAACAAGATTGAGACAGCCGAGATATGGTTTCTAAGAAGAATGTTGAGAGTTACATGGACAACAAAGAAAACAAACGAGACAGTCTTAATGGAGGCAGACACAAGAAGATCATTCATAAGGAAGATTAGGAAAAGACAGGCAACGTTTATAGGCCATTTTATGAGGAAGGGGGAATTGGAGCACCTGGTCACAACGGGAAAGTTGGAGGGAAAGAGAGCACCAGGTAGACCCAGGGAGAATATATTGGACGGACTTGCAGAGTGGCTGAAGACAAAGAGGGTGGAAGAGGTGCTTGAGGCAACAAGGGATAGAAACAGATAGAAGGCCATGATCGCCAACGCCATGTGGCAAGGCACTTGATGATGATTATGATGATAATGATGATGATGATGATGATGATGATAATAATGTGTGTGTGTGTGTATGTGTGTGTGTATGTGTGTGTGTGTGTGTGTGTGGTGTGTGTGTGTGTGTGTGTGTGTGTGTGTGTGTGTGTGTATGTGTGTGTGTGTGTGTGTGTGTGTACCCAATCCCTTACCTCGTGCTTGTCGTTCGGGCTGTGTGTGCCTTGGAGGTGGCTGAGCGCGAACCTCAACTTCAAGGACAGGTGTTGAGTCTCCTTACATCATGCAAAAGCGTGTATGTACTGCTCCTGATGTTGTGAAACATTTGGGAGAATGTTGTGGTCATCCACATCATAGCACGTGTGTGGATTTGTCTCAGATCTGCACTCTTTTGTTTTTGTCCCCTACAGGTTGGATGTGCAGGAAGTAGTCTCCGGCAAATCACCAGTTTTGTGTGGGTTTTGTTTGTTTTAATCAAAGGACATAACTCCTGAGAATTATCTCCCATGCTGTACTTCTCAAATCTAACACAGTTTGCGCTACCCCTTCAGCTAGCATAGAAGCAGATACAAAGTTTGAATGGGTAGCGCAAACTGTGTTAGATTTGAGAAGTACAACATGGGAGATAATTCTCAAGAGTTATGATATCCTTTGATTAATACTATAAAAATTCTCCCTGCTTCCCTCTTATTTCTTTGTTTGTTTTGTTTTCTTTTGTTTTGTTTTGTACTTGTTTGTTTGCTTTACGTTTTAATTTGTTTTTGCCGGTAAATTTAGTCCCTGCAGTCTACTGGATGACCTGAAAGGACTTAGACTGTTCGATATGTTCTTCGTATCTACCAACTGTGTGACGAGTCTCTGTCACGCAGAAAGACATAGCTACTCAAACTGTCACGCAGAAAGACATAGCTACTCAAACTGTCACGCAGAATGATATAGATACTCAAACTGTCACGCAGAAAGGTATAGCTACTCAAACTGTCACGCAGAAATGTACAGCTACTCAAACTGTCACGCAGAAAGGTATAGCTACTCAAACTGTGACGCAGAAAGGTACAGCTACTCAAACTGTCACGCAGAAAGGTATAGCTACTCAAACTGTGACGCAGAAAGGTATAGCCACTCAAACTGTCACGCAGAAAGGTATAGCTTATCAAACTGTCACGCAGAAAGGTATAGCTACTCAAACGTTAGATGTCTCCATGTTTGTGTGTCCTCATGGCATCTGCCAGATCTTAGCCAGCTTTACCGAGTCCCTCCCATTCCTTGACAAAGGTGAAGATGCACTATATTTCGGGCCTGGCGGTTAGACCCTAGTGTTTGGCCTTTGAGAGGGCCGGGGTTCGGAAACTGTCGGATCAGGCTGGTGTTTGCTGGTTTTGGTTGGTGTATTGTTATGTGTAGTGTGTTGTGTTCCGTGCAAGTCTGTGGTTGTATTATTATTTTATATTTTTATGTATAGTGTGTTGCGTAAGTTTTGTTTATCTGTCTGTACGTAGATGTAAATAAACAGCAGGTTTTAGTCACACTAGGAAGATAGGTGTTTCATTCGTTGGTTTCAGTTCCTGGAGATAACTTCTCCGCGCTCGGAATACATTCTGTGTGCACCACGCCACTGATGCTATGTGCTGATATAAAAAAATATTTTTAAAAAATACAGTCGTGGTCCGTCCGATCCACAAATTCTGCTTTATAGAACCTTCGGCGCTTTCCACGTCAACGATTTTTCCGACCTTCCCGAGGAAAAGAAAAGCCAAGGGGAGCAAGCAAGGGATTAATTTTTCTCAAAGTGGTTACTCCCCTTCCTTGATTGATTGGCGTTGAGACAATTCCCACCTTTCACGAGTTTCGCCCAGAATCAGGGGGGAAAAACACTACAAAAGCAGCAGCAACAACTACAAAACAACAAATAACAGCAGTAGCGACAGTAAAAACATCAACAACAGCAGCAGAAACAACAACAACAACAACAAAACATCTATATGTGTGTGATCTTCACTCCACCTTTAAGGGTTCAGGTTGATGATGATGATGAAAGCAGTTAAACAAAGATGGGCACCGCCTTTATAAGACTGGCTTAGAGAACCGGTTAAGTCTTTTACCGCCTAACTCCCCCACGACGTGAAAGTCATAGGACAGCTTTCCATTGTCACTGTCTCAGAAGCAGAAACTGTGTTAACAACTTTTCCAGAAAACATCTGACGGACAAAATCATCAACAGTTGCGCAGGTGTTTTTGCGCACGAATGAATGCTGGCGCCCAAGTGCGTACTGTCTGTCTGTCTGTCTGTCTGTCTGTCTGTCTCTCTCTCTCTCTCTCTCTCTCTCTCACACACACACACACACACACACACACACACACACACACACACACACACATCACACACATACATGCACGCACACACATGCATGCACACACCGATACACGCTTACACACACGCGCACACGAAAACACACGCATTCACGCATACATACACATACACACGCATGTACACACACACACACACACACACACACACACACTCGCATGCGCAAACGCAAACGCATATACAGACATTGTTGTTGTACTGCGTACAGTAGGTTTATCAATGTCAGAATACTCGTAAAATTAATGGAGATGGGCCTATCATTCTCCCTTTCAGTTTTCAGAACTCCCCCCCCCCCCTTGGCTGCAAGCAATGGTTCCTCGTAGTTAGCGTGTATAGTCGTTGTCTGGCCCACACCGTTCAGATGTTGTGTCGCTGCGCAGTCTGCATACTCCATCGTTTGAGATGTGCATACTGGGTGTGTTAGTGTTACATTGAAGAGTACTTTTTTTTTCAACCCTCGAGCGGGCTCTGTGTGTGTGTGTGTGTGTGTGTGTGTGTGTGTGTGTGTGTGTGTGTGTGTGTGTGTGTGTGTGTGTGTGTGTGTGTATGCGCGCGCGAGCGTGAGTGTCTGTGTCTGTGCGCGCGCGCGCGTGTGTGTGTTATGGAGGAGTTGTGGATGAACTGGAGGAGTTGGGATGATGATGATCATCATCATCAGGTGCCTTGCCACATGGCGTTGGCGATCATTTCCTTCCATCTGTTTCTATCCCTTGTTGCCGCAAGCACCTCTTCCACCCTCTGTCTTCAGCCACTCTGCAAGTCCGTCCAATATCTTCTCCTTGGGTCTACCTGGTGCTCTCTTTCCCTCCAGCTTTCCTGTTGTGACCAGGTGCTCCAATTCCCCTTTCCTCATAATATGGCATATAAATGTTGCCTGTCTTTTCCTAATCTTCCTTATGAATGATCTTGTGTCTGCTCCATCAAGTCGGGATGATGGAGACGATGATTTAATCATGTTAATGGTAAAGATGAAGATGTATTGTATTATTTGGGGTTGGTTTCTGTGATGCATTTGTATAGGACGTCGGTGAGGTCAGTTTGTACTAGGGTGTTGTTTTCATGTTTTTTTTAAGAGATTGATAGACACAATTCCTTTTTATATGTCCTAGATTGTTGCAATGGCGGACTGATACGAAGACAAGATACAAAAGACATACGCTAGGTAGGACATTAAGACCTTGTCAACGCACAGGGTGTATGTGCAGGCTTATGGTTGAGATCACGATCATTTTTGCACAGAAACTATGAAACACTGAGCTGACACCGACAGAATGACCACAGCATTATGATGGGTTAGCGGACAGGCCAGCTTGGATGATGCCAGCTGGGATTGAGCACGAGATAGGAAGTTTGGAATCCAGGGTTCTATCAAAAAAGCCAAGCAAGTTGCGTGTGGTTGCAGTGTTGCAAAATGACCAGAGCCAGGCCCTAAAGAAGCTCACCCTGCCTGATGACGCCTGTCTCACTGTGTCCACCTTTCCTGTGGAGAGACTGGACACGTTCTTTGGACACTTCGATGTGGACTTTCCCACTCCGCCTCCCTTCGACAAGCTCTCCAATCAAGACCTGACCTTTGTGGAACTCGTCTATCAGTTAAAAGGTTAGTCAGCTTGATAAACATTGATAAAGCATGATAAGATATTGATAAATACCTCTGTCAGTTTAATGGTTAGTGAGCTTGACAAACATTGATGAAGCATGATAAGATATTGATAAATACCTCTGTCAGTTTAATGGTTAGTGAGCTTGACAAACATTGATGAAGCATGATAAGATATTGATAAACACCTGACCTTTGTGGAGGCCCTCTGTCACTTTAATGGTAAGTGAGCTTGATAAATATTGATAAAACGTGATAAAATATTGATAACTACCTGACCTTTGTGGAAGCCCTCTGTCAGTTTAATAGTTAGTGAGCTTGACAAATATTGATAAAACGTGATAAAATATTGATAACTACCTGACCTTTGTGGAAGCCCTCTGTCAGTTTAATAGTTAGTGAGCTTGATAAATATTGATAAAACGTGATAAAATATTGATAACTACCTGACCTTTGTGGAAGCCCTCTGTCAGTTTAATGGTTAGTGAGCTTGACAAATATTGATAATCATCATCATCGTCATGTCGAGCTTGCTCGGCTATCCATGACACGTTTCTTCCATCCTTCTCTGTCAGACATTGCAGTAGGTAGTTTATCATACTGACAGCCCGTATCATCCATCGGTTGGTCGATGAAGGTCTTCTTTGGACGTCCTGGTCTTTGTTTGCCATGGCTGGGTCTCCATAGTTGAACATCCCCACCAGTTCTTCTTTGCTACGCCAGCAGTCTTTGTTGACGTATTGATTTACTGATTGGTGGGATCTTACCATATAACTCTTTGTTAGTTGGATTTTCTCTCCAGGATTTGTTCAGGGCTGCACGCAGCATTCGTGTATATGCTCCATCAATCTTCTTCTCCAATGTCGTTGTTAGGGTCCAAGAGATTGAGCCATATGTAAGAACGGACTCTACTGCTGCTCGGAAGAAGTTCCTTTTCAGGTTGTCTGGTAGATTGGATTTCCAGATTTTGTCCAGTTGATTTAGAGCGCCCCAGGCATTTCCGAGTCTAGTATTGACGTCTTGTTCTGTGGAGTCAATGTAGCTGCCCAGGTATTTAAAGTCTTGAACTTGTTTGATTGTATCTCCATTGAGACTTCTCATGCCTTCTGATGCATCTTGGTTCAGACAGATGAACTCTGTTTTGTTCGCATTGAGGTGGAGCCCGATCTCCATTGCTGTTCTTTCGACACTGTGAAGGAGATATGTTGCATCCTTTAGAAGGTCTGCGAGAAAAGCCAGGTCATCAGCGTAATCCGCATCTGTTATCTTTACCACAGGGTAGCGTCTGCTCTTCTGTTCTGTGAGGGTAAAGCCGAGTTTTTTGTTCTTATCCACTGCTTTCCTCAGCACATAATCGAGACAGATAATGAAAATGTAGGGGGCAAGCGTATCTCCTTGAAGGACTCCAGCAGTGATGTTGAAGAACTCTGTCTCTGTGGGGGGAGCGAACCATACAGCGGGTATTCTGATACAGCATCATGATGGCGTCTACTGTCTCCTTGGGTGGTCCATATGCAGTTAGAATCTCCTTCATCTTTCCTCGGCGGATCGATTCAAAAGCTTTAGAAAAGTCTATAAATAGGAGAACAGCTGGGATGTTTTTGGTTTTTATTGATAAAACGTGATAAAAATGTTGATAAATACCTGACCTTTATGGAACTCCTCAATCATTTGAAAGGACAGTCGGCTTGACAAATACTGATAAAGCGTGAAAAAGTGGTGATACATACTTGACCCTCGTCAGTGGACTAAGGTAGTAAGACAATTCACATCCCATAACCAGTGTTGTTGTTGAGGGGACTTAGGGGACATCGCATCGGTCAGGATCGTCCATCTCTTGTCTTTGAGGAGCAACAGCCAGTAGTTCAGGCACACTGATGTTGGTCCAGTCTTTGATATTTGCCACCCAGATCTTCCTGCTCTGTCGACACGGCGATGATCTCTTCGCAGGGTGGCCTAAAGGATGGTCTTGGACAGTGCATCGGGTGACATGATATGGCGAGCGTAATGACCAAATCAACATGGATTGTGTCAGCGCCTGGTTTGCTCTATAGTCTATCCATCTGTGAATAGGTCTTTGACTGTATCCATCTGTGAATAGGTCTCTGACTCTATCCATCTGTGAATAGGTCTCTGACTTTATCCATCTGTGAATAGGTCTCTGACTCTATCCATCTGTGAATAGGTCTTTGACTGTATCCATCTGTGAATAGGTCTCTGACTGTATCCATCTGTGAATAGGTCTCTGACTGTATCCATCTGTGAATAGGTCTCTGACTTTATCCATCTGTGAATAGGTCTCTGACTCTATCCATCTGTGAATAGGTCTCTGACTGTATCCATCTGTGAATAGGTCTCTGACTGTATCCATCTGTGAATAGGTCTCTGACTGTATCCATCTGTGAATAGGTCTCTGACTGTATCCATCTGTGAATAGGTCTCTGACTGTATCCATCTGTGAATAGGTCTCTGACTGTATCCATCTGTGAATAGGTCTCTGACTGTATCCATCTGTGAATAGGTCTCTGACTGTATCCATCCGTGAATAGGTCTCTGACTGTATCCATCTGTGAATAGGTCTCTGACTGTATCCATCTGTGAATAGGTCTCTGACTGTATCCATCTGTGAATAGGTCTCTGACTGTATCCATCTGTGAATAGGTCTCTGACTGTATCCATCTGTGAATAGGTCTCTGACTGTATCCATCTGTGAATAGGTCTCTGACTGTATCCATCTGTGAATAGATCTCTGACTGTATCCGTCTGTGAATAGGTCTCTGACTGTATCCGTCTGTGAATAGGTCTCTGACTGTATCCATCTGTGAATAGGTCTCTGACTGTATCCATCCGTGAATAGGTCTCTGACTTTATCCGTCTGTGAATAGGTCTCTGACTTTATCCGTCTGTGAATGGGTCTCTGACTTTATCCGTCTGTGAATGGGTCTCTGACTGTATCCATCTGTGAATAGGTCTCTGACTTTATCCGTCTGTGAATGGGTCTCTGACTTTATCCGTCTGTGAATGGGTCTCTGACTGTATCCATCTGTGAATAGGTCTCTGACTTTATCCGTCTGTGAATGGGTCTCTGACTTTATCCGTCTGTGAATGGGTCTCTGACTTTATCCGTCTGTGAATGGGTCTCTGACTTTATCCGTCTGTGAATGGGTCTCTGACTTTATCCGTCTGTGAATGGGTCTCTGACTTTATCCGTCTGTGAATGGGTCTCTGACTTTATCCGTCTGTGAATGGGTCTCTGACTTTATCCGTCTGTGAATGGGTCTCTGACTTTATCCGTCTGTGAATGGGTCTCTGACTTTATCCGTCTGTGAATGGGTCTCTGACTTTATCCGTCTGTGAATGGGTCTCTGACTTTATCCGTCTGTGAATGGGTCTCTGACTTTATCCGTCTGTGAATGGGTCTCTGACTTTATCCGTCTGTGAATGGGTCTCTGACTGTATCCGTCTGTGAATGGGTCTCTGACTTTATCCGTCTGTGAATGGGTCTCTGACTTTATCCGTCTGTGAATGGGTCTCTGACTTTATCCGTCTGTGAATGGGTCTCTGACTTTATCCGTCTGTGAATGGGTCTCTGACTTTATCCGTCTGTGAATGGGTCTCTGACTTTATCCGTCTGTGAATGGGTCTCTGATATTATTTGAACCGGAACTCCAGAGCTGGGGGGGGGGGGGGTTATTGATTGAGGAAACAGAAACAAAACAAACATGAGAACCATGACATTTACGTCTAAAGTTGTTTTGCTGAGGAAGTCGTGAGTCAGAAGAAGAAGGGAGAGAGCTAGATAAGTGTGTACCAGTGACCAGTGACCAGACCACAAAGACAAGCAGGGATAGTGCTATTTATAATGATTGATGAAGATGATAATGATAATGATGATGATGATGATGATGATGATGATGATGATGATGATGATGGTGGTGGTGGTGATGGTGATAGTGATGGTGATGGTGATTCTTTCTTCTTCTTCTTCTGATGACGATTCTTTTCTTCTGTGATGATGATCATCATCATGATGATGATCATGATGATGATGATGATGATGACGACGACGATTCTTTCCTTCTGTTATGATGATGATAATAATGTTGATGATAATAATGATGATGACGATTCTTTTCTTCTTTTTCTGATGACGATGATGATGACGATTCTTTTCTTCTTCTGATGATGATGATGACGACGGCGATTGTTGTTGTTGTTATTCTTATCGTCGTCGTCGTATCATCGTCATCATCGTCATCATCATCATCACCATCACCACTACCACCACCATCATCATCATCATCACCATCATCATCATCGTCATCATCATCACCACCACTACCACCACCACCACCATCATCATCATCATCATCATCATCACCATCATCATCATCATCATCATCATCATCATCATCATCATCACATTGTTACTGTTACCATCATTATTAATATTCTGTATTGTGAAGGTCTAAACGAAGAGCAAGTTGCAGCTTCATTGAAGATGCCGGCCAGGCTATGGGTTCCTGTGCCTGATGATGAAGAAGTCATTCTGGTCGCTGCTGCTCAACTCCAGATCAAGGTAACTTCACTCTTCTTTCTCTTTGTCACTCCTTCCTTCCTTCCTGCCTGCCTGCCTTCCTTCCTTCCTTCCTTCCTTCTTTCCTTCCTTCCTTCATTCATTAATTTATTCATTCATTCTTTTTGTCTTTGACTTCTTTGTTTCCATCTTTCTTTTTGTTTTGTTACAGAAAATTCAACAGTTCGTTGACCATAAGTGCATAATGTGAAAACTGGCGAAAAAACCAAAACCTAATAACTTTTATATTAT
>JAPXFY010001670.1:30000-33545 GCA_030674185.1 Monoplex corrugatus | reverse complement strand
TGATAGGCATTTGTTGGTAAGAATGCTTTTTATCTTCTTGAATGCTGTTTTGGCTTGGCCGATGAATCATAACACAACTAGCTATTGTGTGTAAACTTGTCTCACATGCCAGAAAGCCCTGCCCATCCTCCCCACCCCCCTTCAATGCACAAAACCTCAGCTGTCTGTCAACTTGGTGAAGATACTATTTCTTAATCATAGGCCCGCGAGTCTGTCGTTCACTTCAGAGGAAAGAAAAGAGGAAATACATAGGTATGTAAGTGAGTGAGTAAGTAAGCATGTGATAAGTAAGTAAGTAACTAAGTAATTAAGTAACTAAGTAATTAAGTAACTAAGTAACTAAGTAAATAAGTAAGTAAGTATGTAAATAAGCAAACAGTAAGTCAATACATACACAAGTGAATAAAAAATACAAAATGAGGGAATAAGTACGTACGTTAGTAAGTAAGTAGCTAAGTAACTAAGTAAATAAGTAAGTAAGTAGGCCTATGTAAATACGTAAACAGTAAGTAAGTCCATACATACATAAGTGAATAAAAAATACAGAATGAAGGAGTATGGGAGAGATGAAAACAACACATAACAATAAATACATGCAAGTCTCCTTAGAACATATTGAAATAGACACTTGACTGGCACCCATATGGAAAACGAAAACAGGGAAGACTGAGACAGACATGGCGCCTTAGTACTGATGCAAAAGTAATGGCAGCTGGCAACCGGAATGCCATGGGTGCAGCTGAAGAGGACCTCCAGACCGCTCGGGTCGGAGGAAAGTTGCCGATGTCCTACGTTTCCCCGGGAATTCAGGGGGACTTAACCCCTTGACTCCTTCAGTCTATCTACTAGAATACTGCTTTTTGTCAACCATGACAGTACAGCTAAACTATAACCCTTTGACTGCCTCACCCTGTCCACCAGCTTCCTCGCCCTATCCACCAACCTCCTGCAGGAAGCTGTCGGATAGGATGAGGGAGTCAAAGGGTTAAATGTTTTATGGTGGTTAAGTCAAGTCAAGTCAAGTCAGAAATGTGATTATGTAAATATCATATAAGGAAAACTTCAAAGCTGAAACTCTTAAACACGATTCATCATCATCGTCGTCGTCGTCGTCATCATCATCATCATCATCATCATCATCATCATCATCATCATCATCATCATCATCATCATCATCATCATGATGTGCCCTGCCGCATGGCGTTGTGATCATGGCCCTGCGTACGAATCTATCTTTTGTCGCTGCGAGTATATCTCCTATCCTTTTTGTCCCCATCCACTCATCAAAACTGTCTAATATTTTCTCCCAGGGTTTTCGTGGTGATCTCTTCCCCTTTAGCTTTCCTGTTATGACTAGGCGCTCAAATTTTTCTTGCCTCCTAAAATATCATCCTAATGTTGCTTGTCTTTTCCTAATCTTCTTTATTAATTAATGTACATTTTTGTGTTTCACAGACACATCATCATCATCATCAGGTGCCCTGCCGCATGGCGTTGGCGACCATGGACTTCCAACCATCTCTGTCTCTCGCTGCCCCCAGCATCTCCCCCACCCTCCCCATCCCCAGCCACTCTGCAAGTCCTTCCAGCATTCCCTCCCTGGGTCTACCTGGTGCTCTCTTTCCCTCCAGCTTTTCCGTTGTGACCAGGTCCTCCAAATCCCCCTTCCTCATAAAATGGCCTATAAATGTTGTTTGTCTTTTCCTAATCTTCCTTATGAGTGATCTGCTTGTGTCTGCCTCCGTCAAGACTGTCTCGTTTGTTTTCTTTGCTGTCCATGGAACTCTCAACATTCTTCTGAGAAACCACATCTCGGCTCCCTCGATCCTGCTCTGGCTTTGCTTGCTGACTGTCCACGCCTCTCATCCGTACAACAGTATTGGTTCTATATAACATTCAAGGACTCTCTTTCTGATTTAATTGATAGGCATTTGTTGGTAAGAATGCTTTTCATCTTCTTGAATGCTGTTTTGGCTTGACCGATTCTGCCAGCTATTTCCGATATGCATCTGCCGTCTGATGAAATGACCATTCCCAGGTATTTGAACTTATTAACCTGTGTCAAGGTTGTGCCATTTGCTGTTATCCTGCATGAGGGGATTTCATGTTTTTTACTGATCACCATGACTTCAGTCTTCCTGCTGTTTAGTTCCAACCCCTTACCTTTGCTTTCTATTACTAGTATATTCACAAGGTTTTATAGGTCCCTTTCATTTTCTGCAATTAGCACGGTGTCATCTGCGTACCGAATGTTGTTTATCATTTTCCCTCCAACCTTTAATCCAGGGTCTTCTTCTAGGTTTCTCATGATGTTTTCGCTATATAGTGAAAACAGATCTGGTGACAAAACACAACCCTGTCTGACTCCTCTTTTGATGTTTTGAAAAGAGCTTATATTGTTTTCTATTCTCATTGCAGCTGTTTGTTCCCACTACATATTCCTGATTATTCGTAGATCTTTTCCATCGACATTGAGTCTCTCCAGTTGGTTGATCAATTCTTCATGTCGTACCCGATCGAAAGCCTTGGTATAGTCAACAAAGTATAAATACAAATCCTTATTCATCTCAATTGACCTCTCTATGATAGTTCTTAGCATGTATATGACATTAATAGTTCCTTTCCCCTCCACAAATCCACACTGTTCTTCTGCTATTTCTCTTTTGATTCTATTCCTTGTCCTCATCATGATTATTCTTAACAGGATTTTTGTTACATGACTCATTAAACTGATTGTGCGATGGAGTTCGTATTCTATAGTCCCTGTCTTCTTTGGAAGTGCAATGAAAATTGATTTTGACATATCTTTGGGGATTTTTCCAATGTCATAAATTTCATTTAGGAGGACTGTTATTTTTTCTATGCCAAATTCCTCCAGGGCTTCAATCATCTCTGTAGTAATGTTATCTGGTCCTGGGGCTTTTCCTGTCACAGACACAATAAAGGAGAAACATGATTACATGTACATAATACGATAGTTAAGTACCTTCCTTGATACAACTGAATATTGTAAGCCTTAATATTGCAATTCAAAGATTTTATGTAAGAATCATGCTATTTTTATCTACAAAATTTCGTCCTGGTCTTGATGTTGAGAGAGAGAGTGAGAGAGACAGACAGACAGACAGACAGACAGGTAGACAGAGACAGACAGACTGAAGAAGAGATAGAGACAGGGACAGAAACAGAGAGACCGAGAGACAGACAGACAAAGGGAGAGAATGACAATTGTAATTATACTTTATTTTCCATCGGTAACAGTTTTTAACCGAAATCCACTTTTCAAACTTGCCATTGCTAAAACATATATCTATCTCGAACCAAAATTGGAGAGACACAGAGAGATAACGAGTGGAAGAAGAAGGACAGAGTTGTGATTTTTAAGACATTTAAAACACAACTAGTATACATCCGGAAGAAGATTATAGCATTTCTCCTCATAATTCACATTTTCGTGGACACTGTAATCTCTGTCTCTTGCCCGTTGCCTGCATTTTGCTTTCTACCAAACATCATCCAGAAGGTTTCTCGGTATTTAGATCCCA
>JAPXFY010001670.1:15000-17500 GCA_030674185.1 Monoplex corrugatus | reverse complement strand
TTATACTTATCCACTTGTCTCACTGTTATGCCATTTGCTGTTATTTTACATGAAGGGATTTCGTTGTTGTTGTTTTTAATAACCAGGACGTTATTCTTCTTACTACTTAGCTCAGTTTGTTTTTTCTGCTTTTTATTTCTATTGCATTCACAAGATTTTGTAGGTCTTTCGCATTTTCTCCAATTAGAATGATGTCACCTGCTTAAAGAAAATTGTTTATTATTTTTCCTCCAACTTTTATCCCACATGCCCAGTGTGTTGGTTAGAGGCTGTGTGCTTGTCACCTCTCACTTTCAGCCCACACCGCTGGTTAGCATTGAATGCTTGCTGTCTGCGAAAAGGAGAGTAGAGTGCGTGAGTCTCTCTCTGTCAGCACATAACACATCCATCAGCAAGCCCTATGTAGTGCCTCCCCCTGGCGATACCCGTTAACTGAGCACCTCATGGACTCAGTCTGAATTTTTGAGGGACCAGGAGGAGGTCTGGCCCTCAAACAATGTGGCACGCAGGCTCACCGGCGTATGGATATGCCCGGTGCCAGTGAACCAGACCCCCAGCCATCATTAGTAAGTAGCACCACTACCTTGTGGTTGTCTCGGGAAGACCAAGGCTAAGGGAGTAAACTCTGACAGAAAACTCAATGGAAAGCAACAGAAAACAACCACAGAACTTCCCTAGAAAAATCATGCCCCAAAACAGGAAAAATATACTGAACACGTAAATAAAATAGGGGCTCCATTGGAGCATCTTCCACCAGTAGTGGAAGTCATAGGAAGCAGGTGACACCAGACCATAATCAAGCTACTGCTATGAAATTTTAAAAATCTCAAAATGGCAACATGGAATGTTAGAACTATGCTCCAGGACGAAAAACTAGAAAATGTCAAGATAGAAGCGGAACAATTGAACATCGATATTTCAGGACTAAGAGAGATGAGATGGAAGGGAACAGGTGTGATAACATCAAGCAAGCATATAATTATATATTCTGGAGGAGACACACATAAAAAAGAGGTAGTCACCATAATGGACAATAACGACTCAGTCAAAGGATACTAGGCCATATCAGACCTCGTTTTAAGAGTTAGATTGGAGGACAGGCCATTTGATATCAACATCATTCAAGTATGTGCACCAACATCCGCAAGCATTAACACCAGGGGCACGAAAATTAAACAAAGGAGTAAGATCATAATTATACCCTGGTAGGATTTTCCTAACAGGTGGAAGATTAACCGGATAGTTTAAAACCAGAATCCAGAAAACAAATAAGGGTTATCAACCTGCCTCATTCCTACAATGCCCCAAAGTTTCAGTCTCAGTTTCAGTTTCTCAAGATGACGTCTCTGCGCTCGGAATGAATTCCATATGCACTAACGTCACAGGTGCCATGTGATGGAGATGATCCAGAATGATCACAGCACAATCCTTCAGCTTGCACATAAACCCACGAGCTGGTCAGGTCCTAAGGTCTTACCTAGATAGTTCTACAACCCTGGGGTCGTAGGGGAGTGAGGTGGCAGAGAAATCAACTTTCCCGGGGCCAGCACCACGAGGGCAGCGCCCATCCCCTCTCCCTCGCTTCAAATTCGTATACATTTTCACTTTTTTTTTAACCAAGACTTCAGAAAGACTTAATTGGTCTACAATGGGTGGGACCTGGGAAATCAACCTATCTGTCCAATGTTTGATACCAAGGCAGCCGGGCAATGCCCTGCTCTTCACGATTTTCAACTGCCGTGGGATCTTTAGCGTGCGCAGCCAGAAGGCGCTCGGGTCCGACTCGTTTTTCGTCCCCTTCCGAAGGACTAGACGTTCAGTTCGATCCAACTGAGGAGAAGCGTCAAGGCCTTTACGGGGAGCGAACCTTGGAACCTCGAGTTTAGTTATTGGCATCATCTGAACCATTCTGCCACTCTTCTCCCTTCATAAGATCACTTCAAAAGTATGTTCTGCCGATTGCCCTAAAATTGTTATTGAAACAAAAGACAACTTACTAAGTTATATTTTTTTGTGTATGTGTTTAAATATACACACCGAATGTCAAAAAATAAAGATGGTGTAAATCATGTCAGCGTCCGGTGACTTTCGAAAGCATAAACACATCCAACATGCACACTTACGGAAAATGCAGACTGTGCATCAACATAGTGAGATATGGTCAGCTCGCCTGACAGTTCCACTAAAAAGGCTGATAATGTGTGATGCGCAGCAATCCCCAATGAGTTAAAGCGAAAATCGCTAAATAATAATGATACTACTACTACTACTAGTACTATTACTAATAATAATGATAACAATAATAATATGACAAAAATTACAATAATGATAATAATGATGATGATGATGATGATGATGATGATGATGATGATGATGATGATGATGATGATGATGATGATGATGATGATGATGATGATGGGAAGAAGAAGAAGAAGATGAAGAAGATGAAGAATGTTAATAATAATAAATTCTTTTCAGTTTTTTCCTGACACCAACTTGG
>JAPXFY010001670.1:0-10000 GCA_030674185.1 Monoplex corrugatus | reverse complement strand
CACGTTTTGCACAGGCAATCTCATGAGTGAGCCAGGGGGTAGGGGGGCGGTCAGGTAAAAGACGGGTTGTGGCTGGAGCATGAGTGTCCAGAAGATGGTGGAGAGTAGTATAGAATTCATCGGCAAGGTTATGTGACTTTTCAGAAAGGAAGCGGGAGGCATAAGATGAAAATGTGGAGAGGTCAATAGATTTGAGATTGCGTCGAGTCACTGTGCGCGTGGTACGGGAAGGAGGAGAAATGTCAAGAGAACAGAGAATTGCAGAGTGGTCAGATGGAAGGGCTGAAGTTAGACGGGTAGAAAGAACTAAGCAGTTGTCAGTAGCTGAATTGTGGTGATCACGAGAAATGATCCAGTCAAGAATGTGACCTTTTTTATGGGTTGGTTCAGAAATATGTTGTGTCATATTGTGATTGGACAGAGAATTGATATGTCTTGTGTCATAACGGTGAGTGTTGTCATAGTGGACATTGATGTCACCTAGAATGATGAGATTTCCAGGTAAGAGGCAGTAGTAATCAAGAAGTTGGTCCAAGTCAGAGAGAAACATGGATGTGGTGAGCTTGTTGGCAGAGCTAGATGGAGGTCGATAGACACAGGAGAAGGTGATGGGGTGAGGGGTGGATTGGAAGGATACTTCAACGTGCTCGAAAGAAGGATGGGAGAAAGGCAGACACTGCGAGAAAGATAGGCGGGAATGGAGTGAGTCGTTGTAGAGGATGGCGATACCACCATCTCGGGATGAGCGATGTGTCTGCCTCCATCAAGACTGTCTCGTTTGTTTTCTTTTCTGTCCATGGAACTCTTAACATTCTTCTTAGAAACTACATCTCGGCTGCCTCAATCTTGTTCTAGCTTTGCTTGTTGACTGTCCACGCCTCACATCCGTACAATAATATTGGTTCTGTATAACATTCAAGAACTCTCTTCCTGATGTTAATTGATAGGCATTTATTGGTAAGGATGCTTGTCATCTTCTTGAATGTTGCTTTGGCTTGGCCGATTCTGCCGGCTATTTCTGATGTGCATCTGCCGTCTGATGAAATGAAATGACTACATGACTGCTGACTGTCAACTCTATCTTCCTGTGACTACCAAGATGGTATTAGCAGACAGATAACAGAGCAGAAGAAGACAGTAACATCTTCCATCTTATGTTTGAGTTAAGTTGTTTTTTGTGTGTGTTGTCAGTTTCCTTTAATTTAAGAAGTATAATGTTGTACAGAGAACGTAATTTGTATCTAGAAAAAAGGATATTGTACTTAATGATAGAATCAACATCAATTTTTGCTATATACAAACGTTGTCATGTGACCCAAAGTTTGTAAGGAAATGCCATGGGGAACACCTCAATGTTTTGCTGTTGTTGTTTGTTTGTTTGTTTGTTTGTTTGTTTGTTTTGGTGTTTTTGGTGTTGTTTGTTTCTTTGGGGTTTTTTAGTTTTTTTTTAGTTTTGTTTTTTGTTTTTTGGAGGGGGGGGGGATGTTGTGGCCCGGCATTGTGAGGACGGTGTCAACCCTCTCTGTGTTGCTGCTTTATTGTCCCCTAATGTGCACAGGGCCAGATAACCATTCACAATTGCAATGTCCTCAAAGCACACTCAAACCCTTGTCGTCAGATAAAAATGAGGTCTTCCTATATGCCAGCAGGCTCTGTTAACCACGAATACAAGAATAAACACTAAGGTATTTTGTATTTGCGATCGTTATATATATATTTAACGCTCAGCAAATTAGAGCGAGCCAATCAACTGTGAAAATTGGATGCTGTTCATGTTCATGACAATTGCTGGGGAAACGCCGAGGAGGTCAAGATTATTCGTAACATCAGCCTTCAGAGTCAGGGTTCTGCCTTGTCCACGTCGAAAGTTGACACGGTCGCTGAGGTTGGCAGACAATATGTCATCCAGGGGAGTGAGAACCCTTGTCTGCATTCGAAGGCTGTGCCCGATCAGTCTCAGTCGGCGTCTTCGAAGCGTCTTGCTCAAGGGTGAGAGCTTAGTCCGAGAGTAGAGCGCCTTGGTGGAGATTTTCTCTGGCCAATAGATGCCGAGTGCCGATGAGAAGAGTCGATCAAAAAGGGTAACAGACTACAAAGGGTAACAGACTACAAAACAATAAGCAAGGCACAACTACGTACAGAAACAAGATTGTATAACAAAGCTAGGGTCAACTAATGAAGCTGATCCATAAAACTTTTGGGTGATTTTTTTTTTCTATTGTTTTTAATGTCATCATTTCCTTTCAACCATTCTGTCATGTCGTTGTATGTGCAGATATTGTTTGTTACATTTTGCTCGAATGGCCAAGTCACTGAGGTGCAGTGGTTTGTGCAACGGAGTACCGACTGGAAGGTTGCAGGTTCGAATCCACAAAGTCCTATTAAAATTGTTCCGGTCCCAACAAATTCTTACCCAAAGCTGAGTGTGCTATGGACTCATTGATGCGACTGGGTTCACACAGTCAAGTCTCGTCTACTTTACGGATGCGTCATTGAGAGTGTTGCTTAAGACAACAAGAAACACCACGAGGGTGTGGATGGGACCCGGAGCACCAATGCCTCGCCACTCTCGTGACACCTCCCAAGCTCTCGACGCCAATCAACAGTCATTTCTTCAAACAAAGACGGGCTGTCTCTGCGTTGCATGACCCATTCGGATCCAGTCAGTTCATTTTCTGTGAGTTTAAAAGTCCTACCACTCTCAGAGTATGCGAGGACTAGCGAAAAAATTGTTCAAAGAAGCCTTACAAAATGTTAGTGCATTGTGAGAGACCGATGCTTTTGTCGGTTCTCCTGATCCACCAAATTGGTGAATGGAATCAGTCATCAGTTACCTTGTTTACAAACCGAATGGCAAGGTGGGGAGACGACAAACCCCGGGACATGGCCACACAACACACACCAACCACGTCCAGACCAGCCCCTGGACCAAGAGAGACTGGAAGACCCCTCTCTCGCCCCTCTCTGGTCTTCATCTGTCTTTCCGGCAGCCCGCCCTGCCACCATGTCCAAACAGACTCTTACCCAAAGCTGTGAGTGCTGTGGACCCATTGGCACAACTGGGACCACACAGTCCAGTCTCATCTACTTCACAGAGGCGTCATTGAGAGTGTTGCTTCAACCTCTTGATCAGCACCGCTGGTGTCTGTGATTCTCGGACCTGGTTGGCGTCAAGATATTTCATGAGAGTAAGCTGTGATCTCAATAGTTTCGTTGCATGCATTCTGTATATATCTACATTTTCTAAAGGATGAAGTTTCTACATAACTGTTGACCATTACAATAAAGTGCTACCCTTGACCCTCTCATAGATAGGTTCATGTCGTATATGACAGTAAAATGTTGAAGCGCATGACAACAGCGTTTATCAATTCAACTTTGCGTGGATCTGTACAGTTAGGCAGATATGACAACACGATTTCTAAATGTAGTACAACATTATTTCAGTTTTTGGAATGACCGATGCATAGTTATGAATGGTCCAGGCGGCGTAAAAGTATATGAACATTAACACTGGCTAGATAGTGGCGAACATTAGTGCTGGCTAGATAGTGGCGAACATTAGTACTGGCTAGACAATGGCGAACATTAGTGCTGGCTACACAGTGGCGAACATTAACACTGGCTATACAGTGGCGAACATTAGTGCTGGCTAGACAATGGCGAACATTAGTGCTGGCTAGACAATGGCGAACATTAGTACTGGCTATACAGTGGCGAAAACTTGTGCAGGCTATACAGTGGCGAACATTAGTGCTGGCTAGACAATGGCGAACATTAGTGCTGGCTACACAGTGGCGAACATTAACACTGGCTATACAGTGGCGAACATTAGTGCTGGCTAGACAATGGCGAACATTAGTGCTGGCTAGACAATGGCGAACATTAGTGCTGGCTAGACAATGGCGAACATTAGTACTGGCTATACAGTGGCGATAACTTGTGCAGGCTATACAGTTGCGAACATTAGTGTTAGCTAGACAATGGCGAACATTAGTACTGGCTAGATAGTGGGGAACATTAGTGCTGGCTAGACAGTGGTGAACATTAGTGCTGGCTAGATAGTGGTGAACATTAGTGCTGGCTAGATAGTGGCGAACATTAGCGCTGGCTAGATAGTGGCGAACATTAGCGCTGGCTAGATAGTGGCGAACACTAGTGCTGGCTAGATAGTGGCGAACATTAACACTGGCTAGATAGTGGCAAACATTAGTGCTGGCTAGATAGTGGCGAACATTAGTGCTGGTAAGACAGTGGCGAACATTAGCGCTGGCTAGATAGTGGCGAACATTAGTGCTGGCAAGACAGTGGCGAACATTAGCGCCGGCTAAATAGTAGCGAACATTAGTATCAGCTAGATAGTGGCGAACATTAGTGTCAGCTAGATAGTGGCGAACATTAGTGTCAGCTAGATAGTGGGGAACTTTAGCGCTGGCTAAATTGTGGTGAACATTAGTGTCAGCTAGATAGTGGCGAACATTAGTGTCAGCTAGATAGTGGCGAACATTAGTGTCAGCTAGATAGTGGCGAACATTAGTGTCAGCTAGATAGTGGCGAACATTAGTGTCAGCTAGATAGTGGCGAACATTAGTGTCAGCTAGATAGTGGCGAACATTAGTGTCAGCTAGATAGTGGTGAACATTAGTGTCAGCTAGATAGTGGCGAACATTAGCGCTGGCTAAATTGTGGCGAACACACTCCACATCTACAACTGGACTCCACACTAGGTTTCTCATCCAGCTACATATCACCAGCTTCACCTCCACACGATACCTTTATTTGAAGTGCTAGGAAAAAAGTAAAGTAGATATGGCTTTAGACAGTACACAGTACATCATCACACAAGACATGGTCATGAACCATCTGCTAAAATGACTAATAGTTAACAGGAGCACGCCATTCACTACGGGCATACATTCACAATCGTCATGTCTCCTGCCGCATGGCGTTGGCGATCATGGCCCTCCATATGCGTCCATCCCTTGTCGCCGCAAGTACGTCTTCCACCCTCTCTGTCCTCAGCCATCCTGCAAGTCCATCCAATATTTTCTTATACATTACAATTAATAGATCCAGGTCATACACTAAAACAAGATAGTGATGTCACCTCCCTTCTAACAAGAAGACCAAGGACAGCTATAGGCGGCGTGGTTGTTTACATCACAATCAATCTCTATGGAAGCCCATAAGACTTCACACTCATCGCGAGATGTTGCGATGATAAAGGTCACTGTCAAGTTATATAAAAGGAAAAGAAAGAAGACAGACGAATAAAAAAGGAAAAAACCACTGAAACTGTAGATAGTTCACATTCTGCAATGGGGATGCCTGGGACTATTTCAGTATAAATAGTATCCCCATTGTCTGGATAGTCTGTGCTAGAAATGTTCTCTTTTCTGTCACTCTCTTTGTCTCTGCCTTCTTCCTTTGCTTTCTGTCATTTCTTCCTAACATTTTCTGCCTTGCTGGTCCATTCACCTGTATGTGTACGATAAAGTCTTACGTACTTTTCCTCAGGACTGATAACCGGGTACATGTATTAAGTGCATGTTTGGCTCATGGGGAGGTGAGATATGCAAAAGCAATTTTAGGTAACTTATGCCCAAAATTAAATTCAACACCAAAATAGCAACATGGAACATCAGAACAATGCTGCAGAAAGGTAAGTTAGACAACATCAAAATGTAGATGGAAAGGTTTAACATCAGTATTTTAGGACTAAGGGAAGTGAGATGGAAGGGGGCAGGCATGATAACATCAGGAGAATACACACTGATATACTCTGGTGGTAATTCACATGAAAGAGGAGTAGGCATCATAATGGACAAAGACAAATCAAAAGCAGTTAAGGGATACTGGGCAGTGTCCGACAGAGTTTTACTGGTCAAATTCGGAGGCAAACCTTTCGATATCAACATCATACAGGTGTATGCACCAACATCCGCAAGTACTCAGGAAGACATCGACAACTTCTACGAAGTTTTAGAGATGGCCAAGGTCCAATGTAAATCACAAGAAGTTACAATCATAATGGGAGATTTTAATGCTAAAGTGGGACAGGATAGGGTGGAGGATATAGTTGGACCTCATGGCCTTGGTACACAAAATGAAAGAGGGGGAAGCTTGTAGAAGGGGCACAGATGAATGAGTTCATAGTAGGAAACACCTGGTTTGAGCAGCCTAACAGAAGAAAATGGATTTGGATGAGTCCAGGAGATAATACCAAAAATCAAATTGACTACATCCCGATCAACAAAAGATTTAGAAATTCTTTACTGTCAGCAAAAACACTACCAGGCGCAGACTGCAACAGTAACCACAATCCGGTAGTGGGAAGGTTTATGCTGAAATTGAGGAAAAGGAAACAGACCAAAAGCAACATCAAACTAAACCTTGGACTCTTAAAGTCAGATGAATGATACGTCAAAAATTTAATGCACATGTTCAAAACAAATTCAGTGCTCTGGAAGACGTTGGTGACAGTGAGGAACAATGGACAAAGTTGAGAAGTTCTATAAAAGAAGCTTGTGAAGAAATCCCTAAGGCAAATAGAAAAGCAAAAAAGAGCTGGACGACTAATGAAATTTTGGGCCTGATGGAGGAAAGGAGGAAGGCAAAGAGAAACGAGGAGATATACAGGAAGATAAACAAAGAAATCAGGTTTAGGTGCAATGAAGCTAAGGAAGCTTGGCTGAACACAAAATGCAAAGAGATAGAAGACCGACACAAAATGGATCCTCAGGGTATGTACAGACGAACTGAAGAAATTGTCCACAGGAAAAATACATGCACATCAACTGGTTGCTTAAAATCAAAAGATGGCACGCTTATCATGGAAAAAGACAAAGTATCAGACAGATGGGGAGAGTACATTAAAGACCTTTTTGAGGATGACAGAAACGAAGAACACATTATAAAAAAGAACTTTGAAGGACCACCAATAATGAAAGATGAAGTTAGAGCAGCACTGAAAAAGATGAAACCAGGAAGAGCCCCAGGACCAGACAACATTACTACAGAGATGATTGAAGCCCTGGAGGAATTTGGCATAGAAAAAATAACAGTCCTCCTAAATGAAATTTATGACACTGGAAAAATCCCCAAAGATATGTCAAAATCAATTTTCATTGCACTTCCAAAGAAGACGGGGGCTATAGAATACGAACTCCATCGCACAATCAGTTTGATGAATCATGTAACAAAATCCTGTTAAGAATAATCATGATGATGACAAGGAATAGAATCAAAAGAGAAATAGCAGAAGAACAGTGTGGATTTGTGGAGGGGAAAGGAACTATTAATGCCATATACATCCTAAGACCTATCATAGAGAGGTCAATTGAGATGAATAAGGATTTGTATTTATGCTTTGTTGACTATACCAAGGCTTTCGATCGGATACGACATGATGAATTGATCAACCAACTGGAGAGACTCAATGTCGATGGAAAAGATCTACGAATAATCAGGAATATGTAGTGGGAACAAACAGCTGCAATGAGAATAGAAAACAATATAAGCTCTTTTCAAAACATCAAAAGAGGAGTCAGACAGGGTTGTGTTTTGTCACCTGATCTGTTTTCACTATATAGCGAAAACATCATGAGAAACCTAGAAGAAGACCCTGGATTAAAGGTTGGAGGGAAAATGATATACAACATTCGGTACGCAGATGACACCGTGCTAATTGCAGAAAATGAAAGGGACCTACAAAACCTTGTGAATATACTAGAAACAGAAAGCAAAGGTAAGGGGTTGGAACTAAACAGCAGGAAGACTGAAGTCATGGTGATCAGTAAAAAACATGAAATCCCCTCCTGCAAAATAACAGCAAATGGCACAACCTTGACACAGGTTAATAAGTTCAAATACCTGGGAACGGTCATTTCATCAGACGGCAGACGCACATCGGAAATAGCTGGCAGAATCGGCCAAGCCAAAACAGCATTCAAGAAGATGACAAGCATTCTTACCAACAAATGCCTATCAATTAACATCAGAAAGAGAGTCCTTGAATGTTATATAGAACCAATACTGTTGTATGGATGCGAGGCGTGGACAGTCAGCAAGCAAAGCCAGAGCAGGATCGAGGCAGCCGAGTAGACCCAGGGAGAGAATGCTGAACGGACTTGCAGAGTGGCTGGGGATGAGGAGGGTGGGGGAGATTCTGGGGGCAACGAGAGATAGAGATGGTTGGAAGTCCATGGTCGCCAACGCCATGCGGCAGGGCACCTGATGATGATGATGATAATGCCCGTTTTACATAGCCTACGTTTAAGTGTCCTTAAGTTTGCTTAAATTCGTTAGGTGTGTTTTTAAAATCTCCTGTACGATAAATTAGATGGAGCGGTCAACGTCAGGGACATCTCCTTAGATTATGTGCGCGAATGCACTGATATGTGTACTTCATTTTTTTCCTGTTGAAGTTTTATATGTTTTGAAGTGATTATATTATACCCTGATATGGTTCTACGTAGTTGGCTGGGTTTTAAAAACGGTAACAGTAACAGTAACACATAGTTCACAAAGACATATACAATTGTTGTCGTTTGTTCTTCATGCAGATGACGCTGGTGGTCTTGTCTACGTGGTTCCAGACACTGTATGCAGTATCTCCTGCCTGATGTCAGGGTTTAGTTTTCTACAGAACAACACCCAGAATGTTTGTCTGTAGCGAGACCCCATGGCGTAATACACAAAGATGTTGAAAGTAGAATTAATGAAAGCAAACATTTGAGCGAACCATATACAAGCCAGAAAGAAGTTCTGATGACGTCCACCGGACCTCATTTCAGGAAAAAACAGCCACACAAAGTGAATAAGAGCTATAGGAGAGAGACATACGATAAACAAGATAGAGCTGCCTATCAGCATCTTGGTTAGTGATATTTCTTGTGAAGAAATCGATGATGAAGTACTGGCACGCCATGTCATGATCTTACGAAGCTTTATTATGGTAATAATAGTTGATATTATCACTGCTAACATCACGATACCAGGTAGAACAATACCAAATATGAAACCATCTAGAAGGTCAATGAATTCTTTGTGATTGAGATAAAATTCCCCAACAAGTGGTGTGTTTAAAACCACATTAAATTCAGAATCATACACACACCCGACGCGATATCGAAAAGCTCCAATAGAAAAGAGACCCAGCACTATAATACACACAGCTATGATGATGGCAGCCATGGTTCTGGTACGCATCAGAGTCTGGTACTTGAGTGGTCTGAGAACACAGTAGCACCTCTCTATGGCGATAATGGCAGAGAGAACGTTGGAAACGAAAGAGAATCCCAGTAATCCTGTAAAATTGATGTTTGTCATAAAAGTCATCAGGGGACCGTATCTCTCTTCTGTAGTAAATTGAATGTGTAGTTGTTCTGCGTGGAAAAACATGAACACGATCAAATGCAGTTCATCAGCTAAGGACAAGGCAAACAGACACAGGTTGACACGATCCCTCAGGCCCTGTTTGTAGAACACCGCCATGTTGATGACGTTGGCTGGCCCACCAATCAGAAACAAGAATCCCAGCAAGTTGTCTTTAATTTTGTATATCATGTTTTCCACGTTTTCAGTTATAATATTATCGGGATTGTTCCAAGGTAGGTAATCCATTTCACTAAACCTGACTTTGACACACCCATCGTACATTGACGTGTTTTGGGTGACAGTTTGTGAGTGATTCTGCCCCGAAAGCATATTTTGGATCATCCCAGTATCGTTGTCACTGTCAATCTGAAGGGAATTGTTCAACATGTTAGCACTGAAGCTTGATGACCTATTGATATTCCGTCATCTTTTTCATCGTGTGTGATGTGTGCAGTTTCAAAACACATGTCACTGTATCGCACGATTGGGGCTAACGACAGTGTCAAGCTGAGACACAATATCAAAGTGTTGGAAGACTATATGAAACAGTCACACCGAGTACTGCTAGTTCATTAAGACTGGGTTGATCATCAGTCATAAGGGTAACAATGCCTGTATTTAT
>JAPXFY010001668.1:17500-33587 GCA_030674185.1 Monoplex corrugatus | reverse complement strand
GCCTTTCCCTTTTTTTTTTTTTTTGGGTTTTTTTCTTTTTTTTTTTTTGTTTTTTTTTGTTTTTGTTGGGGGTTTTTTTTGGGGTTGCGGGGGTGTTGTTTTTTTGGGGCCGAAGGTAGGGGGCTTAAACATTTTGAAACGGTTTTGTGATGTTTTTCCGGGTTTCTTTTTTTAAAATTACAAAAGACGCCCCTGACAACACGTTTTGTAGGGTTTGGTTGTAATTTTTTGGGAAAAAAAGTTATGAAATACTTTTCCCCTTTTTAAAAAAATTTTTAAATTCCTTTTTCCCTGGAAGGAAACCCACAAGGGGGGGTATTTTAAAAAAGGGTTTTTCCCTTTGAAACCCGGACTTGGGCTTTGGGGGGGGGCCCTTTTTCCCAAATGATTTTAATAATGGGGTTTAAAAATGTTTAAACAAATTTTTTTTTTTAATATTTCTTTTTTTTTGAAAAACAATCCGTAACTGTCCTTTAAAAAAAATTAACAAAGGGGAAATCCGTAAAAATTAGGGGAAATTATACCTGGAACCAAATTATGGGGTTATTTTGGGCCTGTTTTAACACCCCCTTTTTGAATTTAGGATAGGATTCCCTTTTGGACCAAAAGTTTGAGAAATTTTGAACTTCGGAACCATGTTGGTTTCCCCGTTTGACCCTTGGAAAAAAATTTGCCCCCGGTTTAAAAGTAAAATTCTGGAAATTCGTTTTTTCTTGTGGTTTTTTCATGGGGGGAATGTAATTTTTGTTTGTTTGTATTCCCCAAAATTTTTTTGAAATTTTTGGCCGTCGTGGACCCCCCCTTAAATGAATTTCCCCAGGGGGGTAAAAAGAAGAGGAATGCCCTAAATTTTTATTTTTTTGAGTTTTTTCTCTTTAAAAAAGGGTTTTTTAAACCCCCATACACAATGTAAGTGGTACTTTATGTTTACCAAATTTCGTAGTCCCTTTTTTCTTTTTTTTTTCACTTCCGAGGATCCCTCCCTCCCCCCCAAAAAAATTGAGGGTTTGTAATTGGTGAACCTGTTTTTCAACGTTATGGGGGTTTGCTTCCTTTTAAACCAAAAAAATTTTGTATGGCTTGAATTTTTAAAATTTTTTGCCCCCCGGTTGTCCCATTTTTGAGATTTTTGTCAAAAATTTTTTTTTAAACTTTTTAGTTTCCCCTTTTCATAAAAACCATTTTTAAAGTTTTTTCCCCTTGGAGGGTTTTTTGAACTTTTTGTTTTTAATAGTTTTAATTGTTCCCAATTCAATTTCTTGTTCCCCCCCCCAAAACCCCAACAACCCCCAAAACCCAAAAAATCCCCCAAAAAAAAAATTAAATATTGAAATTTTTTAAATTACAGGGGTTTTTGGGTTGGGGGGAAATCTTGTAAAAAACATTTCCTTATTTGATCTACACGTTCCCACAAATTACTTTTTAAATAACCTTAACCTTGTAAAAACCCATTGTCAAAACCCCTGTCAATTTGCCACGGGGACGGGGATTTTTGTATGTTACAACCCTTTTTTTTAAAGAAGGGCTGGGATTTTTTTTAAACACAACTTTATGGGAATTTTTCCCTTGGAAACACACGTTGTAAAATGACCCCCCTGTTTGTAAAAAAAACGTTAAAGGATATGTTTTCACCTTTGTCCCCAAATACTGTAGGAAAAAAGGGTAGTGAAACCCCAAAACCCTTTTTAAAAGTTTCCTTTTTGTAACCCGAGTTGGGGAAAAAGAAAGTTGAACCCCCTTGTCCCGAAGTATGTAAATGGTTAACCCCCAAAACTTTAAACGAAAAAATACCATTACAAACCCCCCAAAAGAGATAAATTTTTGTGTAAACAAAATGTAGGTTGTATTGATGGTTTGATCTTGATTCCCCGAACATTCAAGGATATGCCTGTTTTTTCCATTGAGGGCCCCAAGCTTGATTTACCGAATTCCCTGATGAAAAGTCAAGTGGTTATAAAACTTTAATTCATCTTCGTCATCTTTAACTGATTTGTACAAAACCTTTTTAACCCCTTTTTTATTTGTTCTAGGTAAATTGGGTTAGGGAGACTTTTTTTTTTTTGGGAAATTTCTAAAATTTTTTTCAATTAAAAATATTTCCCAGGAGGGGGGTTTTAATTCTTTTTGTTGTTACTTTATTTTTTAAATACCCCAAAAATTTTTCAGCTGGCCAATTTCAAAAAAAGATAAAACTGCCCAAGCGAGTTTTCTTTTCAAAATGGGGAAAAAAGGGGGGTGTTATTCCCCTTTTTTTTTTTCAACTAAATGCTGTGTGTTGTGGCTGTTGGCTGTCGTTGCTTTTGCTTTGTTGTTGCTGTGTTTTGGTTGTTGTTGCGTTGTTTGGGTTTCTGTGTTTCTTGTGGTTGTTTTGTTTTTGGTTGCTTTGTGTTGTTCTGCTGTTGCGGGTTTTTTTTTGTTGCTGTTTTTGTGTTGTTTTTTGCTGCTGGTTGTTTTTTGGGTTTTTTGGTTGCTGTTGTGCTGTGGGGGGTTGTTTTATTTTTGGGATGGATTTTCCATCAATCCAAAAAAGCAAAAAATATATTTAAATTTCATTGGTATAATTTTTTAAAAGGTCTATCCGGGCATGTCGCTGGCAGAAAACCAAAAAAACCCCAACATTTTTAAATGCAAAAGGTTTCCCCTAAAGGGGAATTTTGTTCACCACATGACGTTGTTCTTTCCCCCCTGAGCCCTTTAATGCACCACACGTTGAAAAGTATTCATGGGCGTACTTTTCAAGGATTGTTTTTTAAAAAGGTGGGTGTTTTTCAAGTAAACTAGCCCCCTTTACTGGCAATCTTTTGTGAATTTCAAAGAAAACCTTTAGTTTATTTAAAATATTTTTAAAATACAGAAATGAAGGAGGATTTTCGTGTGGGGTTTTTGGGGTTTTTTTTTTTTTTCCCCGTTTTTTTTTTTTAACTGAACCCAGAGAATTTTTTGCAAAATTTTGTTTGGATTTGACAGTTGGAAATGTCGCATTTTCCTTCAGTGATTATTCCAAAAAGTTTTTTTAAGGAAAAACTGGCCGCATTTTTAAATTTAAACCCCTTCACAGGGCCCCTTTGGGGTGGCAGCTTTTTTCATGAACCAAAACTTTTTAACTGAAAGTTTTTTTTTGTTTTTAAATTGCAGAATTTTTTCCCCGAAGGAACCCCCCTTTATTCTGACGTATGATGATGGTGTTGGGTGGAGATTGAGATGATGATGATGATGATGATGTGGGGGTTTGATTTTTGGAGGACTAAAAGGCAAACCAAGCGAGGGGAACAAAATGAAAGTAGCATGGTTCTGTAGTTTAGTGGGAAAAAGATTCTGAAGCCCATTGGGGTTTTTTCCCCAAGGGTTTTTCCGGGAAAAGGGGTTTGGGCCCCCGTTTTTTTCGCGAACAAAAAATGGGGGGCGGGATATTGAAAATTAAAACTGACGAAATTAAACGAATGGGAAAAAGAAAAAAGGGGTCGAAATAAAAAAAAAATTTTTAAAAGGAAAAACAGGGGGTTTCTAAATTACTATAGCATAAAGGTTTCCCCGGCAATAAAAAAACCAAACGATTTAGTCTTGAAGCGACCAAAAAAAATTTTTTAGGGAAAAAAAAACCCCTTTAGGGCTAGTTAAAGGCAGGGAAATTGGGCCCCTTTGGGCCAAAGGTAATTTTAGGAAAAAAGAAACCCCCCGGAAAAACCCCCGGGGAAAAAAAAAATTGGATGGAATGGGGGTTTGGGCCCCAAAAGGGTGGGGGGATGCACTTGGGGGGAAAGGGAAAAATTTGATGGAGGCCCCTGATCCCCAAAACCCCGTGGAGAGGGAATGGGAGGGGAACACAGACCCCGACCCAAGATACAACCAAAAAAACCCCCCAAAAAAACACACCCCCCACCCCCCCCCCAAAAACACAACACACACCACAACACAACAAAAACCCAAAACCCAAAAAAAAAAAAATTTTTTGCACAAAAAATATATTTATATAAAAATTTTATTTTTTTTGTTTTGTGTGTGTGTAGTATAATGTATATAAAAATGAAAAGCTATGCTATTTGAATACAAAAATATACTACAAATTTACACAAATTTTTTCTTTATATACTATGATTTCTTGTTATTTATTGTTGTTTATGATTTGATGGTGTTCTTTTCCCCTTTTATTGCTGTTATCACAACAGCTTTCCAGTGGCATCTTCCCGAGAACTTGAAGCCCCACCCCCAATGCCCCCGACCCAGGGAACCATGCCGGGCCCGGGTGTGGGTACTTTAAAAAAATTAAAAACCCCAAAAAATTCCCATTCCCACAGGAAAGGGAAAAAGCTGGGTATTATAAACCCCCGGGTTTTCGGGAACCCCCAAGATTTGGGGAGGGGAGTTGGAGTTCACTATTTTCTTCTTCTGCTTTTTTTGGTACCACGGGGGAAGTTAGTACCCCCCATGTAATTTTTAAATTGGTGGGGGTTTGGAAATGGGAAAAGAAAAAATATTTGGGTTTTTGGGGAAATACAATGCTATAAGTATCAGGGGGAAAGTTTTAAAACCGAATCTTAAAAAAACACATGTATTTTTTTTGCACTATAAAAAGTTTTAAAAATTAACCATATGGGGGAAAAATTGAAGAAACAGTTTTTTAAAATTTTCCCCCCCCCATTTGGGGATACTAAATATTACCCGTCAGAGTTTCCCTTTTTTAAAGGGGTTTCATCCACGGGAAAAGTGCCCCCCCCCCGGGGGGGTCATCATTTTTTTTTTCGGGGGAACCTTTACCCTAAAAGAAAGTAGACTTGATTTTCCCCCCCCCAAAAATACCCCGTCAAACGTTGCGTGTGGTGGTGAAAAAATTCATCAGCGGGTTTTTTCCCCCAAACCCTTTTTGGGGAAATTTATTCAAGTTAGGTGATCCCCCACTTTTAAAAATTCCCCTTGAAAAATTTTTTTTTTTCCCCCAAACCAAAAAACCCCCACAGCCCCCAGGGCCCGAAAAATTTTTCGGATATATTCATTTCAACATCCCCTTAGGGGAAAATAAATCAGAGTGTGAAGATGGCGGGACAAAAGAACCTTTTCCCAGACCCCTTGGTTTTGTATTTTTGGGGTTAGTAAAAAGTTTTGTGAAATTTTAAACTAGACGCACTTTTTTTTAATGAGGGTCAAAAAAGTGTAAAAAATGGGGGGGCAGGGGTTCAGCAAAAAAAGGAACAAAAGATTTTGAATTTTTAATCTTGTGAAAAATAAAAAGGGGGGGGGTTTTTGTCGGAGGGGGGGATTTGGGAAATTTAGTAAGTATTTTTTTTTTTGGGGTTTAAACCCCCTTTTTTTCCCAATTGTTCTTTTTTTCTTTAACGTTAAAACCCCCCCGGGGTTTTTAAAAACAGTATGGTTTTGAAGAAAACCCCTTTGCAACTTGTTCAAAATACCACAATTTGTAAATAAAACCCCCAATCCCCAAAACTGCATTTTTTAAACCCCTTTGTTCTGTTTTTTTTTTTTGGCCCCCGCCCCTTTTGACAAGACAAGGACTTTTTAAAAATTGGGGACGGGTACGTAAAAAACCATTTATGCCCCGCGTTTTTAATTTTTATGGGCCCCAAATGATATATATAAGATCATGTGAGTTCTGGAACATGAGCACTAAGGACACAGACACACCAGATTTCCCTGGAAAGTACACTGACTACACCATTGTCATGTTTGTCTGTGATGATGACATGACAACACTGCCTTACACCCTGGTGTGTGACTTCAGACATGACTGTCCAGATCACAGTGATGAGTCATTCTGTCAACATCCTTCATGCAGTGGTTTTCTGTGCACCAATGGTCAGTGTGTGTTGGACATCCAACGTTGTGATTACCACGCAGATTGTCTGGATGACTCTGATGAGGCCAGCTGCGACTATGACTGGAGGAATAGCTGGAAACACAAAGAAGCCAACAAAAATCAGCGACTGTTCATCAACCTGGACGGTACAGGATACTTTACTCAGCAGCTGATGACATCTCATCAGTCTTGTCCTGACACTCACTACTGGTGTACAGAAGACTGGTTGTACTGTCTCCCTGTCTACACCCGATGTAACGGATTTTCTGACTGTACATATGGTGAGGATGAACAAGACTGTGAAATATTCACCTGTCCTGGTTTCTGTCAGTGTCGTGGTTCTAAAGTTTGTGTTCATAGAGATCATATGTGTGATGGCTGGGGTCAGTGTCCACAGCGTGATGATGAATGGCTGTGTGACATGACCTGTCCTGGTGGCTGTCAATGTCAAGGTCAGTCTTTTTTATGTCCCCAGGAATTCTCTGCTGATCTCTTTTCCCAGCTTCGCTACATGGACGCCACAGGCTCGGGAATGACGCTGACTGACTTCAGTAATAACCCACATCTCATTCATCTGACGCTTTCCTATTGTTCTCTGATCAATATATCAAGTGTGAAGCTTTATAACCTACAGTCCCTCGATCTGACTTACAATCACCTGAGAATTGTGGATAGGATTGTTTTTCTAAATTGTGGAATTTAAGGACGTTACTTTTAGCAAATAACCCTTTGGTGTTATTAAGAGGTAAACCATATTTTCTGTTTCATTATGCTCTGACAAAAATAGATGTTTCAAGAACACGTGTCCAGATACTAAATAGTAAGCTGCCCATGTACTTTCCCCAAGTCACACATTTGGATTTATCATTTTCTGGCATTCAAACAATCAGTCCCAGAGCAGTCCAATGTATCCCACAGCTGACTGAACTTGACGTCAGGGGAAATTCGGTGACCAACTTTCCTTTGGATGCATTATCAATGTGGAATCATCTGAAAAGTATCTTCACCTCAAATTATAGGCTTTGTTGCAGGAACTTACTTTTAAAACAATCACTCACAGTGAGTTGTGTGTCACCCCATCTCACGTTTTCTTCCTGTAAACATTTGCTACCAAGTGAACTGTACAGGCTTTTCTTTTGGTTACTTAGTGTGTTCTCCATTCTAGGGAATTTGATTTGTTTCATGGCAGCATTCCTGGAAAAGAAAATATTTGAAAGTGTTTTCATTACGTTCATTGCCCATTTGCAGATTTCTAACATCTGCATGGGAATCCACGTCAGCATAGTTACAGTGGCCAATGAAATATTCTATGGAAAATACATCTACTTTGAAAAGACATGGACCAACGGTGTGACTTGCAAGGTTGCTGGTTTCCTTTCACTTCTGTCCAATGAGGTGTCAGTTCTGATCCTCTGGTTCATGACACTGTATCACATCATTGTTCTTTGTTTCCCCTTAACAACGTGGACATTCAATACACGTCTCGCAGCTGCAGCTTGTGCAGTGTCGTGGTGTGTTGGACTGTTGCTGTCTGTGATACCTTTTCTTCCTGGACAGTCACACTGGGGCCTTGATGGCCAGTCTGGTCTGTGTCATCTGGCCGTATATGATGTTAACTCCAAAGAAGATTACAGGTGGTTCACAGTCACTGTATTGTTTAATTGTATCCTGTGCTCCATGGTGATTGTTGCCCAACTCATCATTTACAGACGAACACCAATCCATCCAATTTTTATGGATCCCACAAAGAAATTGATTTATTTTTCAGTCCACTTGTTGATAAAAGTGGCTGTAACAGATGCTGTGTGCTGGTTCTCCCTTGGTCTGACCAGTATGATGACCTTAGGTGGTAGTATTGAATCAGACAAGGCTCATGTGACAATGGTTGTGTTCTTGTTACCACTTAACTGTGCAATCAACCCACTGCTGTACATATGGACTGTCGTAACACAGCGACGTCAACAAGAACAGGAAAAAAGACTGTTACAAGTGTTGAAATCACGAAATTTGCTGCTAGACAAAACAGTACATTGATAATATTGTAAAAATTACACAATCATTACGACAGTCCTTTCTTTGTAGAGCTGTAAAACGTCGTCTACATGTCAACTGTATGTGAGGCCTTCATCAGGACAGTGTTGGCTGTGTTTTTGCTTGTTGTGTACCTACATGTAACCTGTATGTGAGGCCTTCATCAGGACCAGTGTTGGTTGTGTGTTTGGCTCTGTTGTGTACCTACATGTCAACCTGTATGTGAGGCCTTCATCAGGACCAGTGTTGGCTGTGTTTTGCTTGTTGTGTACCTTCATGTCAACTGTATGTGAGGCCTTCATCGGACCGGTGTGGCTGTGTGTTTTGCACTGTTGTTACCTACATGTCAACCTGTATGTGAGGCCTTCATCAGGACCAGTGTTGGCTGTGTATTTTGCTCTGTTGTGTACCTACATGTCAACCTGTATGTGAGCCTTCATCAGGACCATGTTAGCTGTGTGTTTGCTCTGTTGTTGTTACTACATGTCAACCTGTATGTGAGCCTTCATCGGACCATGTTGCTGTGTTTTTGTCTGTTGTGTACTACATGTCAACCTGTTATGTGAAGCCTTATCAGGACCAATGTTAGCTGTGTGTTTGGTTGAGTGTTGTGTATCTACTGTAACCCGTATGTGATGCCTTCACAGGACCAAATTTGCTGTGTGTTTGGCTCTGTCTGTTGTGTACTAATGTCAACCTGTATGCAAGCCTTCACAGGACCAATGTGTTGTGTTGGCTCTGCTTTGTGTATCTACATGTCAACCTGTATGTGAAGCCTTATCAGGACCAATGTTAGCTGTGTGTTTGGTTGTCTGTTGTGTATCTACATGTCAACCTGTATGTGAAAGCCTTCATCAGGACCAAATTTGCTGTGTGTTTGGCTCTGTCTGTTGTGTACTACATGTCAACCTGTATGTGAAGCCTTCATCAGGACCAATGTTAGCTGTGTGTTTGGTTGAGTCTGTTGTGTATCTACATGTCAACCTGTATGTGATGCCTTCACCAGGACCAAAATTTGCTGTGTGTTTGGCTCTGTCTGTTGTGTACCTACATGTCAACCTGTATGCGAAGCCTTCACCAGGACCAATGTGTTTGGCTCTGGCTGTTGTGTATCTACATGTCAACCTGTATGTGAAGCCTTCATCAGGACCAATGCTAACTGTGTGTTTGGCTCTGGCTGTTGTGTATCTACATGTCAACCTGTATGTGAAGCCTTCATCAGGACCAGTGCTAGTTAAGTGTTTGGCTGTCTGTTGTGTATCTACATGTCAACCTGTATGTGAAGCCTTCACCAGGACCAATGTTAGCTGTGTGTTTGGTCGAGTCTGTTGTGTGCGTGTCAGTTACATAATATCCAAGTCGGATGATTAGAAAAAACAGAACATTCACGAGTTTCAAAAAAAAGAAAGAACAACAACAACAACGACAACAACAACAAAACAACAACAACAGCATTAACAACAACATATTTTTATACAGCTGAGAGTATCTATTTACAAAATTAATACATGGTTAAAGCACTGCACAGTATGCTTTCTTTTATAATGTTATACATATGTATCTATATCAATATATGTACATGTAACTATGTATATATATATATATATATATATATATATATGTGTGTGTGTGTGTGTGTGTGTGTGTGTGTGTGTGTGTGTGTGGTGTGTGTGTGTGTACGTGTGTGTGTGTGTGTCCTGGTCATTAACACGAGGCCTATGAAGTACTTGGGGCCTTCTCTGCTCTGGCCGTTGACTTCTTTGAGGAAATTCGTCCGCCCAGTATCATCCCCTTACATCGTTAAGCCCGCCAGTTGAGGTGGTACACCAGGATGTGACACCTGGAGCCAGACACAAGAGATTAGGAGACAGATTGGAACTGGTGTTTTCATCTTTTGTACAGGTATGATGAAGCTGCCAGAGAACAAATGTGCTATTTAGAGCCCCTGTATCAAGGTAGGAGAGGAAAATACTTGGAAGACATCTTAAACATTGGTATTGACTGTATTGTCAGGATCACGCTTTCAAAAAAAAAAACATGCATCAAAACAAAAAAAATTAATGATTTTCGCTTGCATATTATGCTATAATGGCCAGTCATGATTTATGGCTGAAAAGCCTGGACTCTGAGAAAAACTGAGGGCAGAAGAATTGAGGCTGCAGAGATGTGGTTTTATCAGAGACTACTACGTGTCAAATGGACAGACAAAAGAACTAATGAAAGTGTCCTGGAAGAACTATAGCAGACATCAACAAGAGAAGACTAAAATACACTGGCCATGTGTCACGCAACACAAACACGGACTTCATGGCAACCATCTTTCAAGGAAAAACAGCAGCAAAAAGGAAGAAAGGCAGGTCTCCAATCTCACACATTGATGACATAACCGACATCAGCGGCTTAATTATTCAAGAGTCAAGACAGAGTGGCCTGGAAGGAATTGGTGATATCTAGATATGCAGCAGCCAACACCAAACCCGGTGACGCTGACAGTTGAGACAGGTGATCATGCTATAAAACAAAGATAGGAACACTTAAAGTAATTGTTATGCAGACAATTTGACCAAGAATTTCTTCAATACCCTCATGCTCTGTTGGTCATGTTATGGATATTGCCTCGTGATTGAACATTTTGAGAACTATATCCAAGTCGTGCATATACATCTGTCTCTTTGTCTGTATGTATGTGATTTGCTTGTCTGTATCATATATTTACATGCATGTATGTCTCAGCATCATCATCATTATCATGTGCCCTGGCACATGGTGTGGCGATCAGGACCTTTCAAACGAATCTATCTTTTGTCATTGAAAGTACATCTCCCACTCTCTCTGTCTTCAACTACTGTGCTGGTCTGTCCTATACTTTCTCCCTGGGTCTACCTGATGCTCTTTTTCCCTCAAGCTTTCCTGTTGTGACTAGGTGCTCTAATTTCTCTTGCCTCCTACAATGTCCTAAAAATGTTGCTTGTATTTTCGTAATCTCTCTCATTAACGTTCTTCCTTTGTCTGCCTTCTTCAAGACTGTCTCGTTTGTTTTCTTTGCTGTCCATGGAACTCTTAACATTCTTCTTAGAAATCACATTTCAGCTGCCTTGATCTTGTTCTGAATTTGCATGTTGATTGCCCACGCTTCACATCCACGCAACAGTATCAGTTCTACATAACACTCAAGAACTCTCTTCCTGGTGTCAATTGATAGGCATTTGTTTGAAAAAACACTTTCCAATTTCTTAAATGCTGTTTTAGCTTGGCCGATTCTGCGGGCTATTTCTAATGTACATCTGCCATCTGAGCTTGTTTCAAGGTTGTGCCATTCCTGTTACGTTACATGAAGGGATTTTTTTTTTACTGATTACCATGGCTTCAGTCTTCTTGCTATTCAACTCCGGCCCTTTATTTCCACTTTGTATTTCTATTATACTCATAAGATTTTGTAGGTCATTTGCATTTTCTGCAATTAGAACAGTGTTATTTGCGTAACGAAGACCGTTTATCATTTCATCTCCAACCTTTATCCCAGGCCATTCTTTTAGGTTTCTCATTAAGTTTTTGTTGTAAAATGAAATCAAATCTGGTGACAGAGCACATCCCTGCAAAACTCCTTTGATATTTTGGAAAGAGCTTACATCATTCTCTACTTTCATTGCTATTGTTGTCAGTATGTCTGTATACACGCAAATAAGTATCTATGTGTGCATGTAGTATGTGTCTGTACCTATATCTATATCTACATCTATATTCCATCATCATCATCAAGTCCCTTATCACATGGCATGGCGATCATGGTCCTCCATTTTCCTATCCCTTGTTGCAGCAAGCACGTCTTCCACCCTCTCTGTCTTCAGCCACTCTGCAAGTCATCCAATATTTTCTCCCAGGGTCTACCTGGTGCTCTCTTTCCCTCCAGCTTCCCTGTGTGACCAGGTGCTCCAATTCCCCTTCCTCATAAAATGGCTTATACATGTTTCCTGTCTTTTCCTAATCTTCCTTATCAATAATCTTCTTGTGTCTGCCTCCATCAAGACTGTCACGTTTGTTTTCTTTGCTGTCCATGAAACTCCCAACATTCTTCTCAGAAACCACATCTCGGCTGCCTCAACCTTGTTCTGGCTTTGCTTGTTGACTGTCCACGCGTCATCTGCGTACCGAATGTTGTTTATCATTTTCCCTCCAACCTTTAATCCAGGGTCTTCTTCTAGGTTTCTCATGATGTTTTCGCTGTATAGTGAAAACAGATCTGGTGACAAAACACAACCTTGTCTGGATCCTCTTTTGATGGTTTGGAAAGTGGAAAGAGCTTGTATCATTTTCTATTTTCATTGCAGCTGTTTGTTCCCAATACATAGTTCTGATTATTCGTAGATATTTTCCATCAATGTTCAGTCTTTCTAGTTGGTTGATAATTCTTCATGTCTTACCCGATCAAAAGCCTTGGTATAATCAACAAAGCATAAATATAAATCCTTATTCATCTCGATTGACCTCTCTATGATAGTTCTTAGGATGTATATGGCATTAATAGTTCCTTTCCCTTCCACAACTCCACACTGTTCTTCTGCTATTTCACTTTTGATTCTATTCCTTGTCCTCATCATGATTATTTTTAATAGGATTTTTTTTACATGAATCATCAAGCTGATTCTCCGATGGAGTTCGCATTCTATAGCCCCTGTTTTCTTTGGAAGCGCAATAAAAATTGATTTTGAAACATCTGTGGGGATTTTTCCAGTGTCATAAATCCCATTTAGGAGGACTGTTATTTTTTTCAATACCAAATTTCTCCAGGGCTTCAATCATCTCTGTAATAATATTGTCTGGTCCTGGGGCTTTTCCTGGTTTCATCTTTTTCAGTGCTGCTCTAATTTCATCTTTCATTATGGGTGGTCCTTCAAAGTTCTTTCTTATAATGTGTTCTTCGTTTCTGTCATCTTCTAAAAGGTCTTTAATGTACTCTCCCCATCTATCTTATATTTTGTCTTTTTCCATGATAAGCGTACCCTGGTTCGATTTTAAGCAACCAGTTGATGTGCATGTATTTTTCCTGTGGACAATTTCTCCAATTCTTCTGTACATACCCTGAGGATCCGTTTTGTGTTGGTCTTCTATTTCCTTGCATTTTGTTTTCAATCAAGCTTCCTTGGCTTCATTGCACCTATTCCTGATTTCTTTATATATCTTCCTGTATATCTCCTTTCTCTTTGCCTTCCTCCATTCCTCCATAAAGCATAGAGTTTCTTTTGTCATCCAGTTTTTTTGCTTTTCTATCTACTCTAGGGATTTCTTCACAAGTTTCATTTATCGAATTTCTCAACTTTGTCCATTGTTCCTCACTGTCACCAATGTCTTTCAGAGCACTGAATTTGTTTTGAACATGTACGTTACATTTTTTACGTATCACTTCATCTGTCTTTAAGAGTCCAAGATTTAGGTTGATTTTGCCTTTCGTCTCTTTCCTGTTCCTTAATTTCAGCCTAAATCTTCCCACTACAGGATTGTGGTCACTGTTGCAGTCCGTACCTGGTAGTGTTTTTGCTGACAGTAAAGAATTTCTAAATCGTTTATTGGTCAAGATGTAGTCAATCTGATTTTTGTTATTATCTCCTGAACTCATCCAAGTCCATTTTCTTCTACTAGGCTGCTCAAACCGGGTGTTTCCTATTGTAAACTCGTTCATCTTTGCCCATTCTACAAGTTTCCCTCCCCTTTCATTTTGTGTACCAAGGCCATGAGGTCCAACTATATCCTCCACCCTATCCTGTTCCATTTTAGCATTAAAATCTCCTATTATTATTGTAACTTCTTGTGATTTACATTCGGCCTTGGCCATCTCTAATACTTTGTATAAGTTGTCAATTTCGTCCTGAGTACTTGCGGACTTGGTGCGTACACCTGAATGAGGGGAATCACATTGTAATATATAATTGTATATAATATGCTCTCTATAATTTTCCATTGTTTTTATTCTTTCTCCCCATTTATAGCCAGTGTGTGTGTGTGTGGTGTGTGTGTGTGTGTGTGTGTGGTGTGTGTGTGTGTGTGTGTGTGTGTGCGTGGGTGCGTGTGTGTGCGTGTGTGCTTGCGTGCGTGTGTGTGCGTGCGTGCGTGTGTGTGTGTTTCAGCGCTTAGATTTGATTTTATCAAGATTTTGCGCTATATAAATATTGTAATTATTATTATTATAATGATGTTGATATCAAATAGCCTGCAATTCAATTTAACCAGCAAAACTCTGTTGGACACAGCCCAGTATCCCCTAAGTGCTTTTGATTTGTTCCTGTCAATTATAATGCCTACTCCTCTTTCATGTGTTTCCACCACAATATGTTATTGTATGCTCTCCTGGTGTTATCATGCCTGCCCCCTTCCATCTCACTTTCCCTAGTCCTAAAATACTAATATTAAGCCTTTCCATCTCCATTTTGATACTGTCTAATTTACCTTTTTGCAACAATGTCCTAACAGTCCATGTTTCTCTCTTTCTCTCTCTGCCTGAATCTGTCTGTCTGTCTTCGTCTATCTGTCTGCCTGCCTGCATGCCTGCCTGCCTCTCTCTCTCTCTCTCCCTCTCTCTCTCCCCTCTCTCTCTCCCTCTCTCTCTCTCTTCCCTTCTCTTCTCTTTTTTGTTGTCTTTCCCTGAATTTGTTTTTGTTTCTTGGGTGAGTAGGTTGAATGGTTGTTTGGTTTCGGGAAAGGATTGGTGGCTGGTGTGTCTATCAGGGTGCTGGTATGTTTTCAGGTAACAATTCTGTGCCTCTTCACCTGCTGTTGGTGAAGACATCACCGTTATCTGGGCACATCACACCAAAAGGGAATTACGGTACAAGTCTTCTGGGGAGACAAACATCTCTGTCCCAACTGGACATGCCATTAAGATCAGTCTGAGAAAAATGGTGAAGCACTATAACAGTTTACATGTCACACTGTACACAGTCGATAACACTGGATCTCGTATCTATGTGTGGAGTGATTTTAAGCAATGGCACTGTCACTGTGTGTTCTACACCCCAACACTCACAGTTGAATATATCAACTTTAACTGTAAGGACGTGCAGTGTTTCAGACTGTTCTTTTCCTTTCACCCTGAAAGTCAAGCACCTCAAAAGTTACCCAGTGGACTGTTCAACTGTTCTGTTGATCACTATTCCAGCTTTCGGCATCACCTGGACTGTAACCTGCAGTCAGAGTGTGAAGATGGACAGGATGAAACAGAACACTGTCCCTTCAGCAGTCCTGATTGTCAGGGTTTGGTGGCGTTATGTGACCATTGCTACAAATTTCTCTGTATTCCAAACACATATAGTGATGAACGTGATTTGTATCAAATATCTAACAAGTACTGTAAGTCTTTGGGAGGCATTCCTGGTATGCCCATTTGTGAGCAGGACTGGCCTGGAATAATTAACAAGTTAACAAGTCCATATTTGTACATTTCTGATAAGTTTGGGTTGGTTTGATCACAGGCAACGTGCTTCCCAACATGTACAAGTTGAACGTCGTTGATAGTGGAAAAACTGTCTTTTACCATTCTGTTGGCTTTAGGGATGACACGTATTACATCATTAGAGTTGACCTATGTATCTTTATTTGTAACAGTCAGTTTGTGAGAGATAATTGTAATGAAAATAAATGCAACTCTCAATTAGGGCCAACATGTCGTATTATTTGTGAATTTAAGACCAATCAGACCCACCATCCTTCACAATCAATAACGTTGACTAGGATCCCTTTTCCTATCCACAAACAACGATTTCTGATGACGTGTCCTGATGGTCACGTGACACACACATTTCTACTATGTGGTTCACGCAAGTATGACGTGTGTGGTCAAGGTCAGAGATCTTCTTGTACATTTTCTGATCCCTTGTCACACACGCATGGTGGGTTTGATTCAACACCTGATCACCTCACTTTGGTCCCTTTGTTTACCTGTGATGATGACGTCACCACGCTGTCATACACCCTGGTATGTAACTTCCTACAAGACTGTCAGGATAAGATGATGAGTCTTTCTGTACACATCCTCCCTGTGTCAACATGTTTACCTGTACTAACGGTCAGTGTGTGTCCTATGATGTTGTCTGTGACCGAGTGTTCCATTGTCAGGACGAATCAGATGAGCTGAACTGTGAAATGTACATACACAAGGCAATCGTCTCTGCACCAGTTTTTCCTTCTCCTGTACTCATCAATTTCGATGGTATCAACACGTTCATTTCAACCCCAATGAAGTCCAATGAATCCTGT
>JAPXFY010001668.1:5000-12500 GCA_030674185.1 Monoplex corrugatus | reverse complement strand
CCACGTTACTCTCGTTTCAACCTCTCTTCACAAGTCGCGTTGGCTTTTCGGAGTTGTTCCCCTTTTTGCCATTTCTGAATTCCAGTTTCCGTTGCCGAGTTGTAGAGATGAAGTAGCTGTGATCCTTGCTATTTTCTTCAAATCTGTAGCAGTTTACTTCAAATCTGTAGCAATTTTCATTGCATCATCACTCAGTTGAAGTTTCACAAAGATGTAGAACTGATCATAGCGGTTGTTGGAAGACTCAGTTCTGAAACATGTCGAACAGTAACATATTTTGACACTTTGTCATTTATGAGCAACATTCTAATGGTGTCATATCTGGAATGGATAAAGATTAAGTTCTTCCTGATGCGTCAAGCACACTTGGCCAGCAATCAAACCTTTCTTGTAGATGACACAGTGGCAGTCAACCCATGCACTGTACTCACTGACGTGTCGGCCATCAATGGCCAATAGACAAACAAAAATTTTTCACCCTTCACAGACAGACAGACAGATAGAGACAGAGAGAGGAAGAGATAAACATAGACAGAGACAGAGACAGACAGACATATAAAGTCAGAAAGAGGAAGAGAGAGAGAGACAGAAAAGGAGGGGGAGAGAGAGAGATGGACAAAGACAGAGAAACAGAGAGAGACAGAAAGGGAGAGAGAGAGAAAGAGAGAGAGAGAGAGAGAGAGAGAGAAACAGAGAGAGAAATAGATAGAAAGAGAAAGAGAGAGAGAAAGAGAGGGCTGTATGTGTGTGCAAGAAATTAGATGAGAAAGCATCATGCCACTATCCTAACTGACTCCATGAACCTGTTTCAGACAGTGGACAATAGAATGGAAACTCCAGTTTGGCATGACACAATGTGTAGTGTTCATCTACATATGTTGATGTGGATTTAGTGTTCAGAACATACTGGTATACAGGAACATGACTATGCTGACAAACTGATGAAAATGTCATTGCTAGCAGAAAATCCACCATACCTGTACTCGTAGATTATCTACCATACTCTATACTACTACAAAAGCCACTATAATCTGTGAATTGTTTCAAAAAGTACGAATCATCAGGATGTTAACTCCTACCTTAATTGGCAAGCTCACAGTCATCAGACCATTGGTCACCTTCAAAAAGAGACGTCTTGAGAGGAACAGCCATAGATCCACCTTGAAACACACAACACGAGTCGTTGTCAGTCCAACACACATCAGAACTGCCTCAGAGGTGACACAGTGCAATCTGCTATAACATGGATTTGCAAGGTTTGGGGCTGTTCCTGAGAACTTGGAACCAGGAGGAGAGGACTGGCAGAAAGATTAAGAGTGAAATAGAGAGGTGAAGAAGATGAGTGAATGGGGATGAAGGATGTGTTAGGGAGGGGATTAGTGATGGTGGAATCACAAGAGAGGTGGATTGGTGAGGAGGGGGAAACAAGACGAGGCTGTGAGGCACAGGGAGGTACGTTTGAGAGGGACAGAGGATGCGGTGGTGGGTGTGAGCTGTGAGGCACAGTGAGGTAATTTTGATAAGGACAGAGGACGTGGTGGTCTTCGTGAGCTGTGAGGCACAGTGAGGTAAGTTTGAGAGGGACAGAGGACGTGGTGGTCTTCGTGAGCTGTGAGGCACAGGGAGGTACGTTTGAGAGGGACAGAGGACATGGTGGTGAATGTGAGCTGTGAGGCACAGGGAGGTACGTTTGAGTGGAACAGAGGACGTGATAGTGAATGTGAGCTGTGAGGCACAGTGAGGTAAGTTTGAGAGGGACAGAGGACGTGGCGGTGAATGTGAGCTGTGAGGCACAGTGAGGTAAGTTTGAGAGGGACAGAGGACGTGGCGGTGAATGTGAGCTGTGGTTGTGGCTGTTTGGAAATGGTTCTGAAATGAAAGATTTCTGATGCATCTTTGAAAGCTTGGAGCTGTGCATATTTTGTCAGAAATGTTAAGGACATCTTTACATGTAAGGTGGGGGGAGTATCAAGGGGTGCCTGCCTGACCACATTCTGACGAAAAATCACAAATTTTACAGGAGAGCGATTTTAAATGTCAAGGCCATACAAGCATTGCATCATTTTATCATCATAGTCATTTTAAGATGGTCAGTGTGGAAAGACAATTGTGTTCAGTGACAACTTGAAGTCTAACAAAATGTGTCATTTGCTACTTGTATCAATAAATTTCTGTAAACAAAGCAGATATAGCGTCCTCACATGTTGGCATAAACAAAAGTATGTGGCCAAACCAGTCTGCCTTATCACTGTAACAATAGTTGAAGTACTCATGCACTCAGGGTACTAAGGAATGTCCAGTATAGAGGTGACTGGGTACAGGTTATTAAGGGATGTTCTGTATAGAGGTGACGGGGTACAGGTTATTAAGGGATGTTCAGTATAGAGGTGACGGGGTACAGGTTATTAAGGGATGTTCAGTATAGAGGTGACGGGGTACAGGTTACTAAGGAATGTTCTGTATAGAGGTGACGGAGTACAGGTTACTAAGGAATGTTCAGTATAGAGGTGACGGGGTACAGGTTACTCAGGAATGTTCTGTATAGAGGTGACGGAGTACAGGTTACTAAGGAATGTTCTGTATAGAGGTGACGGGGTACAGGTTACTAAGGAATGTTCAGTATAGAGGTAATGGGGTACAGGTTACTAAGGAATGTTCAGTATAGAGGTGACGGGGTACAGGTTACTAAGGAATGTTCTGTATAGAGGTGACGGGGTACAGGTTACTAAGGAATGTTCTTTATAGAGGTGACGGGATACAGGTTACTAAGAAATGTTCTGTATAGAGGAGACGGGGTACAGGTTACTAAGGAATGTTCTGTATAGAGGTGACGGGGTACAGGGTACTAAGGAATGTTCAGAATAGAGGTGACGGGGTACAGGTTACTAAGAAATGTTCTGTACAGAGGTGACGGGGTACATGTTACTTAGGAATGTTCAGTATAGAGGTGACGGGGTACAGGGTACTAAGGGATGTTCTGTATAGAGGTGACAGGTACAGGTTACTAAGGAATCTTCAGTATAGATGTGACGGTGTACAGATTACTAAGGGATGTTCTGTATAGAGGTGACTAGGTACAGGTTACTAAGGAATGTTCAGTATAGAGGTGACGGGGTTCAGGGTACTAAGGAATGTTCTGTATAGAGGTGACGGGGTACAGGTTACTAAGAAATGTTCTGTATAGAGGTGACGGGATGCAGGTTACTAAGGAATGTTCTTTATAGAGATGACGAGGTACTGGTTACTAAGGAATGTCTGTATCGAGGAGACGGGGTACAGGTTACTAAGTAATGTTCAGTATAGAGGTGACGGGGTACAGGGTACTAAGGGATGCTCAGTATAGAGGTGACGGGTACAGGTTACTAAGAATCTTCAGTATAGAGGTGACGGGGTACAGGTTACTAAGGGATGTTCAGTATAGAGGTGACGGGGTACAGGTTACTAAGGGATGTTCTGAATAGAGGTGACAGGGTACAGGTTACTAAGGGATGTTCTGTATAGAGGTGACGGGGTACAGGTTACTAAGGAATGTTCTGTATAGAGGTGACGGGGTACAGGTTACTAAGGAATGTTCTGTATAGAGGTGACGGGGTACAGGGTACTAAGAAATGTTCATTATAGAGGTGACGGTGTACAGGGTACTAAGGAATGTTCTGTATAGAGGTGACGGGGTACAGGTTACTAAGGAATGTTCTGTATAGAGGTGACAGGGTGCAGGTTACTAAGGAATGTTCTGTATAGAGTTGACGGGGTACAGGGTACTAAGGGATGTTCTGTATAGAGGTGACGGGGTACAGGTTACTAAGGAATTTTCTGTATAGAGGTGACAGGGTACAGGGTACTAAGGGATGTACTGTATAGAGGTGACGGGGTACAGGTTACTAAGGAATGTTCTGTATAGAGGTGACGGGGTACAGGTTACTAAGGGATGTTCTGTATAGAGGTGACAGGGTACAGGTTACTAATGAATGTTCTGTATAGAGGTGACGGGGTACAGGTTACTAAGGGATGTTCTGTATAGAGGTGACGGAGTACAGGTTACTAAGGAATGTTCAGTATAGAGGTGACGGGGTACAGGTTACTAAGGAATGTTCTGTATAGAGGTGACGGGGTACAGGGTACTAAGGAATGTTCAGTATACAGATGACGGGGTACAGGGTACTAAGGAATGTTCTGTATAGAGGTGACGGGGTACAGATTACTAAGTGATGTTCTGTATAGAGGTGACGGGGTGCAGGGTACTTAGGAATGTTCTGTATAGAGGTGACGGGGTACAGGTTACTAAGGGATGTTCTGTATAGAGGTGACGGGGTGCAGGTTACTAAGGAATGTTCAGTTTCGAGGTGACGGGGTACAGGTTACTAAGGAATGTTCTGTATAGAGGTGACGGGGTACAGGTTACTAAGGAATGTTCAGTATAGAGGTGACGGGGTACAGGTTACTAAGGAATGTTCTGAGCTTAACACTTTATGCTTTGTGGCTGCGTAAATGTTCTGAGCTTACCACTTTATGCTTTGTGGCTGCTGTACGTTATTGTTTTTTTCGATAGGTGATGTTCAGTATAGAGATGACGGGGTACAGGTTACTAAGGAATGTTCAGTATAGAGATGACGGGGTACAGGTTACTAAGGTATGTTCAGTATAGAGATGACGGGGTACAGGTTACTAAGGAATGTTCTGAGCTTACCACTTTATGCTTTGTAGCTGCGTGAATGTTCTGAGCTTACCACTTTATGCTTTGTGGCTGCGTGAATGTTCTGAGCATACCATTTTATGCTTTGTGACTGCGTGAATGTTCTGAGCTTACCACTTTATGCTTTGTGACTGCGTGAATGTTCTGAGCTTACCACTTTATGCTTTGTGACTGCGTGAATGTTCTGAGCTTACCATTTTATGCTTTGTGACTGCGTGAATGTTCTGAGCTTACCACTTTATGCTTTGTGGCTGTGTGAATGTTCTGAGCTTACCACTTTATGCTTTGTGGCTGCGTGAATGTTCTGAGCATACCATTTTATGCTTTATGGCTGTGTGAATGTTCAGAGCTTACCACTTTATGCTTTGTGGCTGCGTGAATGTTCTGAGCTTACCACTTTATGCTTTGTGGCTGCATGAATGTTCTGAGCTTACCACTTTATGCTTTGTGGCTGTGTGAATGTTCTGAGCTTACCACTTTATGCTTTGTGGCTGCGTCTATGCTAGCTGAATGGGTAGCGCAAGCTCTGTTGGGTTGATAAATTCTACATGGGAGATAACTCCGTGACTCTCAAGAGTTATATTACTTAGTTGATATTTAAAATTCTCCCTGCCTCCCTCTTATTTCCTTTGGTATTACAGGTTACTAAATTAAAACAAATTATGTTGTCAAGTAAGCTATGCAAATATTAATACTGTTCATGCATACATGGTAATGTCAGTTCTTCTTCTCTGAAACGATTAAATACAAAGTAAACCAGCAATTAAGACTGAACTACAGACAAAGACAAATGGATAAACATTAATGCTGTAAATCATAAGTAACTAGAGCTTTGGATAATAAAGTAAATTTAGAATATTTAATGAGCACTTGCGTATACATCTAGAAATGGTTAACACAAAATATGCTACAGTTGAATGGAGATAAGACTTATGCAAAATTTCTTGGCACCATGCACAAGATTTCCAGTAAAAACGTTTGTTCTATCCAGCTAGGTGACAACTATATTTTACCTTCTGGTCAAGTCAAGAATGTTAGCGTTGCTATTGATCCTCAAAACTTGACATAGAAATTGTCACCCTAACCTTTCAGTTTTGTTACCGACAACTGCAACTTTTCAGTTCTGTTCACTGTCACTTTCACTTCACCCCTGTGAGGATGTCGGGGGCTCTTTCAGTATAAATAATATGCCCACCTTCTGGACATTTTGCGCGAATGATTTCTTTTTGCCTGTCACACTTTGTTTCTGCCATTTTCCTTTGTATTATTTTTCCTGTTCTTATCATTTTCTGCCTTGCTGACCCTTCACGTTTATGTGTAGTAGATAGCCTTATATACTTTCTCTTAGGATTGGCGGCTGGATACGTGTGTTGAATACATTTTTGGCTCTGGGGTAATGTTACGTGCAGAAGCAGTTTTAGGCAATTTTGGCATTTCCATTTACATTTTACGTTTTGGTGTCCTTGGTTGTGTCAGCATTGGCGCTTCCTTTTATACGTTTCGGTGTCCTTGGTTGTGTCAGCATTTTGGCCATTCCTTTTATACGTTTTAGTGTCCTTGGTTGTGTCAGCATTTGGCCCTTCCTTTTATACGTTTTAGTGTCCTTGGTTGTGTCAGCATTTGTCCCTTCCTTTTATACTTTTAGTGTCCTTGGTTGTGTCAGTATTTGGTCCTTCCTTTTACACGTTTTAGTGTCCTTGGTTGTGTCAGCATTTGGCCCTTCCTTTTATACGTTTTAGTGTCCTTGGTTGTGTCAGCATTTGGCCCTTCCTTTTACACGTTTAATGTCCTTGGTTGTGTCAGCATTTGGCCCTTCCTTTTATACGTTTAATGTCCTTGGTTGTGTCAGCATTTGGCCCTTCCTTTTACACGTTTTGGTGTCCTAGGTGGTCGCAGCTTGCTTTTCTAATGGACAGATTGTGTCGTGTTTATGTGCGACACAACCTTTAACTACAGAAAGAGCAACGTGCAAAGATAACACTCTGATGGCAAATTCTTGGACACTTTAGCAATAATACAGTAATTCAGCCTACATTTTCACCTGTGTGGGTGTATGTTTGTTTGTGTGAGTATGTATGTGTGTGTGGTTGTGTGTGTGTTGTGTGTGGGTGTGGGTGCATATGTGTGTGTTTGTGTGTGTGTGTGTGTGTGGGGGGTGTATGTGTGTGTGTATGTGTGTGTGTATGTATATGTGTGTGTGAGTGTGTGTGTGTGCGTTTGTGTGGTGGTGAGTGTGTGTTGTGTGTGTGTTATATGTGTGTATGTGTGTGTGTATGTATGAGTGTGGTGTTTGTGTGTATGTGTGTGTGTGTGTGTATGTGTGTGTGTGTGTGTGTGTGTGTGTGTGTGTGTGTGTGGGTGTGGGTGTATGTGTGTGTGTTTGTGTGTGTGTGGGGGGGGGTGTATGTGTGTGTGTATGTGTGTGGGTATGTATGTGTGTGTGAGTGTGTGTGTGCGTGTGTGTGTGTTGAGTGTGTGTGTGTATGTGTGTGTATGTGTGTGCATGTGTGTGTGTATGTGTGAGTGTGTGTATGTGTCTGTGTGTGTGTGTGTGTGTGTGTGCACATAGTGGATTACATCATCATGATGTGAACCATACAGCTCACGTACCTGCTGGAGATATGATGATGACAGCCAACGTGTTAAACTAAGGGAACTATTGTTTGATGAACAATTTCAATCAGAAGCCACCAATCTTCAGAAGAACAAACACCACAGTACAGTCTTTCTGGTCAGTAGTGGGATACAGAACCTAAACACACAGAAATATAAATTTATAATAAAAAAATTCGATACCCACGTCAGAA
>JAPXFY010000167.1:67500-84291 GCA_030674185.1 Monoplex corrugatus | reverse complement strand
TCACCTCGCCCCCCCATGGCTTTTTCCTCTCTTACCATCACTCCCGTCTTGGGCGCTGTCTTCAGCAAATCCCCCCTTTTTGGCGGGTCAGAACCCTCGGCCGGCGAAAGGTTGGCGGGTAAGTACCTGTCTCTCCATCCCTGTGCAAACAGGGGGTTTTTACAGTGCTCATTCAACGGGGCTTGTGCTCTTGTCCCTTTCCTGTTAACCACCACCCTCCCCCTTTGCATAAGGCCAAACCCGCTGACGTAACCCGGTTTTCCCCCCTCCATTGAACAGCATCAAAGACAAAGCCCCCAATGCGGGGTTTGGCACTAGCCCAAGGGAAGCGACCCCCCTGGCAATGGTTTTGGTGAGCTCCCTTCTTTCTGTCTCCTTGTGTAGGCTTCCTTTCTGTTCTCCACGACTTGTTGTTTTTGTTGTTTTTTATTTAGTCCTTCCTTTTGTTTTTTATTTGGGGTTGGAAGGAGGGGGGTTGGGGGGGGGTTGGGCTTGTCTGAAACCAATGGTGATGCAGTTCCTGTACAAGCGAGCGTGGCAGCAGGGCCATGTGTGTGCTCCCGGTCACACGCTGCCCTGTGGGGAAGGATGTAATCATGCACACCCCGGAAAAATTTTGGGGCGGGGACTCTCACCCCCCTTTTTTTCCGGGACCCGCACCCCTCCTAGCTGAATTCGCACCTTTAAAGGGAGCGACGCTCCCAAAAGTTTGGTGAGACCTTCGGGAGACGCCAAGTACGCTGTCCAAATATGCCGTTTTAACAACCCCGTGTTTTTGGTTAGCCCCTTACACCACGGGGGGACTCGTATCTATGTATGTTGTAGTGTGCAAATGGAACGACCCCGACGTGAGGTTCCTTGAGGTGCCCCAAGAGGAACCCTGTCATCCCCCCCGTTACCCGGGACGGTCTAATAATCACGGGGGGGACAGCACCAATAGATTGTCCGCCCAAAAAATTTCCTTTTCAGAAGAAAATAAACACTTGTCCCCTTAACTTGGTTAACGGGGGGAAGGGGGGTGTGACGCACGCTTCGTGACACAACGCAACGAGTCGAGCGGTATTTCCCCAGGAGCCCCCTTCTTGAAAGACCCCTTAAAAAAAGCCCCAGTGTGACCTGGTCAGGCCTCTGCGGGAAAGAAACACTACCCTCCAGCCGGGGCAGTGGACAAAAAAACACTCCAACCTCTCCCGCCGTCTTCTTATAGGGTGGGGGCCAGGCCCGGGTTAACGGTGGAATAAACCAGGGCCAATCAGCAAAGGGGGCGGTGCCCCGGGCGGGCGTGTACCCGTGGGCAAGAAAACCCCGGGGACCCCGGGGGAAAGTCTTTCACCCAAAAGCCCCCCTCCCTTTGCTCCATGTGTCTCCACTGCGCATTGAAAAACCAACAACACACAAAAAAACAAACCCCACCAAACCCCGCCCACGTCGCCCAAAAACAAAACCACACAAAAAATATTTTTCGGGAAAATTTAAATTTAAAAAATATAATTATATATAAATTTAAAAACTCTTCCTCTATCCACACACACAATTTATTTTTTTTAGATAAAAAATGAAAAAGCATAATTTGTATTGTTTTTTTTTTTTCCCCAAAAATTTTTTCAACAAAAACCATTTTAAAAAAATAAAAATTAAAATTTTTTTAAAAAGCGCAAAATCTCAAAAAAACCCCCAAAAATTTTAAGCGCTGAACATACACTTACGCCGCGCGCACACACCCCCCTTACAAAATGGCAAATAAAGGGGGGAAAAAAAGAATAAAAGAAGGGAAAATTATAGAGAGCATTTTTTAAAAAAATATAATTACAATGTTTTTTCCCCCTCCATGGAGACAGGCAAAAAGGGGGGGGGGTATTTGGGGTCAGGATTTTATCCCAGGGAAAAAAGTGATTTTTTGAGGGGCGGACTTGAAGGGGGGCAAAAGTGGTTTTTTTCGGGGGGAAAAGAGAGGAAGTTTTTTCCGGGAAAAGTGGCCCCCAAAAAAAAAAGCCCAATTTTCCCAAAACCCCCACCCATCCATCCCCTTTCCCAAAAGGGGCCCCAAAACCCCTTAAAATCTCCCGCTGCGTGTCAATCCCTTTTTGTATTTTTTTAAAAACTTTTTTTTTTGTTGTAAATTTCTTTTTGAGGGGTTTTCCCGTCCCCCTTTCAGTTAAACCCTTTTAACTGATCATTTCCTTTGCCTATCCTGAGTAACTCTCGTGTGTTCCCTCAAGGGGTTCCCAAAGTCCCCGTCAGTTTAGTTTGGGCCACTTCTTTTCACTTGAAAACGGCCCCGGCCTGGGAAAAAAGTCGTGTCTGTAAAGCCAAAGGATAAAATTTAAAAAAAAGGGCTTTTTTTCTGTTTGCTTTTACCCGTTTTTTTTACCTCTATGTACCCAAATTTTCCCCCTGTCTGTGTCCTTTTTTTTTTGGGGTTTGTGTTTTTTTGAGTGAGTGTTGTTTGTGTGTGTGTGTGTTTGTTGAGTGGTGTGTGGTGTTTGGGTGTTGTTGGGGTGTGTGAAAACGATGCAGGTTACTTAATTGCCCCCTATTGCCCCTTGGGGAACCCGTGCCCCCCTCGCTCGTCCCCCCCAAATTTTTCCCCCTGCGATATCCAGGTTTTTTCTGCTACCCCCAAAACCCCATTTTGGGTTTCAGGCTTTTTTTTTCCACGTTTTAAACCCCCCCGGTTTGGGGGTTCCCCACCCCCTACAACGACTCCTCCTTCCCCCCCTGTTTTTTCTCGCAGTTTTCCCTTTTTTTCCCCCCCCTTTTTCGAGAAACGTTGAAGTACCCCTTTCCCAAACCCCCATCCCCCCCCCATCACCTTTCCTGTGTCTATCGACCCCCCCCTGCTCTGCCAACAAATTAAAACCCAAAAATCCCCCCGTTTTCTCTTGGAAATTTTGCCCCAAATTTTTTTGACCATACTGCCTCTTCCCCGGAAATCCTCTTTTTGGTGACTCAAAAGTCCCCACTATGACAACATCCCGTTATGACACAAACATATCTCAATCTCTGTCCAATACAAATGATCAAACATTTTTTAAACCCAAAACCCATCAAAAAGGTCACATTCTTGATGGATCATTTCTCGTGATCCCCACAATTCCCTATGAAACTGCTTAGTTTTTTTTACCCTTAACTTCCCCCCCTTCCATCTGCCACTCTGCAATTTCTGTTCCCGAAAAATTTTCCTCCTTCCCCGTACCAGCGCACAGTACTCGACGCAATCTCAAATCATCGACCTCTCCACATTTTCATCTGATCCCTCCCGTCTCCTTTCTGAAAAGTCACATAACCTTGCCGATGAAATCTAAATTTACTCCCACCATCTTCTGGACACTCATGCTCCACCAAAACCCGTCTTTTACCTAAACCCCGCCCCCCTACCCCCTGGCTCACTCATGAGATTTGCCTGTGCAAAACGTGCCCGCCGCAAGAAGAGCGCCGCTGGCGCAATTTCCAAAAACTACTGTACACAGGCAACTTTTCCCAACCTCTAAAACAAAAACCACCCCCCATTTGCATCACAAAAACAAGCTTTTCCTAAATTTTTTACAACCATGAATCATCTCCTTGGCACACGAAAAAATTTACCTCTCCAACAAAACATAGAAATTAAGAACTCCCATCTGTATTCCCAAGTATTTCCCACCAAAAATTTCAAACTCTTCGTGACGGGCTTGACAACACCCTGTCAACCATGCCCACCTGACCCTTCCTTCTCGGCACCCCCTTTTTTACTACTTTTACCCCAGTCTCACAAGAAAATTTTTCAACACAATCAGATCCTGTCGTTCAAAACCTGCGAATGGATCCTCTTCCAGTTCTCTCTACTCCGACTGTCTCCCTACTCCCCTCCCATCATCACTGACATCACAACATTCTCTTCAAACTGGAACTGCCCCCAATTCTTTCAAGTCTGCAATTGTTAAACCTCTCCTCAAGAAACAAATTTAGACCCAAATGAACTGAAAAATTACGGCCTCTCTAAATCCCCTCTTTTTGTCAAAACCCCTTTTGAAAAAGTCGTCCTAAAACCACTGAACTCTCACTTGTCTGCCATCAATCTCCTCAACCTTTCCAGTCACCCTTTACCGCCAGTGCCATACACGAAACTCCCTACTACACTTTTCTCAACAATCTCCCCTTAAACTGATACTGGCAAAGTCTCTCTCCTCACACTCTTGATCTGTCTGCAGCCTTTGATACCATTGGATCAAAATATTCTCCTTTCTAGACTTCAAATCTTACTTTTGGCATCTCTACATTGCTCTGTCCTGGTTCACTTCATACCTATCAAAACAGAAAACAAACCGTTCTCATCAATGCACTTACTCTCAACCCTGCATACCACCTGTGGTGTTCCCCCAAGGATTCTGTCCTTGGCCCGGTTTTCTTTCATCTTTTAAAACCTCCCCCCTGTCCACCATCATCAACTCCACCCCTATAAACACCACTTCTATGCTGATGACACCCAACTTCAAGACAGTGACTCACCTGATAATATACAGCGCCTGTTGACTCGCACCACCTGAGTGTTACTCGGACATTTTAAGAACTGGATGAAAGTTTCAACAAACTTCAGCTTAATGACACAAGACAGAAGCTATCCTCATTGGTACCCGCAGAAACTTTCTCAGCTGCCTCCTTTTCTCCCCATTATGTAACACATCAGTCCCAATTTTTTGATTCAGCTAAAAACCTTGGTGTCTGCATTGACTCTAAACCTTTTCCTGAACAACTTTGTTTCTCAAACTACCAGACTTTACTATCATCTCCATCGTAAAGGTGATCAGGAAGATCTCTCTGTCGAAAAAAAAAACTGCAAAATCGTTCTCTCCTTTATAATGCTCGCAATTGACTTTTGCAAATTCCTCCTGCCCGGTCTTCCTGCCTCCCCCATTCAATCCTACAGCGCATTCAAAACAATCTGTACGCCTTGTACTCAAAAAGAAAAAAGCTGACCACATATCTTTCCCCTCCTGGCACAACTTCACTGGGTCCTTTTAAAAGCGCATACAGTACAAACTAGACACCATTGCTACAAAAGCCTCAATAACGCAGCCCCCGATTACCTGTCAAGCCTAAATTAGATCTATTTCCCTCACGTACCCTCCCTCTGCTTCCGATCCTGACTTTTCGCTTTCCACGCACTAACTCAATACCTATTTGGGCCACGGCCCTTCCCCTGTTTCTGGTCCCTCTCCTGGAACAAATTCCTCTCTCAGTCCTCAGCAACCTACTTTTTTCTCTTCAAGTCCGCCTCAAAAAATCACCTTTTCTCCTCCCATAAAATCCTAACCTCACTCAACCCCCCCCCCCCCCTCTGCACCCATCTCCGCTCGGAGGGAATCACAGGTTATAATATATAATTGTATATGCTATGCTCTAAATTTTCCATTGCTTTTTTTTTTGCTTTTATTGCTTTTATTCTTTCCCCCTTATAGCCATGCGTGTGTGTGTGTTGGGGTGTGTGTGCGTTTTGTTTTGTTGTGCGGCATGGTGCGTGCGTGCGTGAGTGTGTCTGCTTCAGCGCTTAGATTTGTTTTATCAGATTTTGCGCTATTATAAATTTGTAATTATTTTTTATTAATATTGAAATTTAAATATTATTATTCTGCTCTCCATCACTCCCGTCTCGGCGCTGGAATAAGCAGCATCCAACCTCCTGCGCAGCCACACCTCGGATGGCCAGGCATTCGCGGGTAATAGCCTGTCTCTCCATCCGTCTGGGGTAAGGCTCTTCCCCCTCTCATGGAACAGCATCCAACAAAGTCACCAATGCTGGGTTGGAAACTAGTCCAGGGAAGCGACCCCCTTACAAAACTTTTCCTGGCAATGGTCTTGGGGGCTCCTGTCTTCGCGTGTGCCTGCCTCCATTGCCGTAGGCTTCCTTTCTGTTCTCTACTGTACCTGTTTGTTGTTTTTTATTTAGTCCTTCCTTTCTGTCTTTATTTGGGGTTGGGAAGGAGGTGGTTGGGGAGGGGGTTGGGCTTGTCTGTACCAATGGTGATGCAGTCCTGTACAAGCCAGCGTGGCAGTAGGCTCATGTCTGTTCTGCCGGCTCACAGCGCTGCCACTGTCGGAAGGATGTAATTGATGACACACCCCGGTAACATCTTTGGCGTGACCTCACCTTCCCCTTCCGGGACCCGCACACCTCCTACGCTGAATGTCGCACCTTTCAAGGGAGCGCACGACTGCCAAGTTTGGTGCAGATCCCTTCAGGAGACACCAAGATACGGCTGTCCCAAAAATGCCGTTTTTAAACAACCCGTGGTTTTGGTTGGCCACCGTACACCACTGGGACTACGTAGTACTTAGTAGTATGTATGTATAGTGCGAATGGAACGACGCCGACGAGAGCGGTTCCTTAGGCGTGACACCAAGAGCACATCTCATTCTCCAGCCGCTTTACGCCGGGAAGGTCGTAGATAATCACTGGGCGGCACAGTACCAATAGATTGTCCCGCCAACAAATTGTTTCTTTTCAGAAGAAAATAAACACTAGTCCCACTCTAACTTGGCTAACGGGAAAGGGCTGTGGACGCACGCTTCAATGACGCAACGCAACGGTCAAGCGATACTGGCCCAGGAGACCACTTCTTTGAAAGACCTCTTAAGGAGCCAGTAGTTTCCTTGTCACGGCCTTGTGATCGGGAAGAGCAACACTACCCATTCAGCACGGTGCAGGTGGACAAAAGAAGACTCCAACCTCTACTCGCCCCGTCTTCTTATAGGGTGGCGGCGAGGCCAGGACGAACGTAGGCAATTAAACCAGGGCCAATTCACGTCACCGGAACCGGCTGCCCGCCAATCGTGTCCACCGTGTCAAGCAGCAATGCGTGACCAAGATGTGTATACAGCTTCTCAGCCGAAGCCGCTCCCCCCCTATGGTCACACACCAACACTGGGCGCGCTTGGTTGGCTGCATGCTGACGACACGTCACGGGGCATGATGTCTCGGTTAGGTTCGTAGATATCACCTGCTCAAGCCAACTGTTTGTGTTGTGTGTGAGAATGTGTGTGTGTGTGAGTGTGAGTGTGAGTGAGAGTGAGAGTGAGAGTCAGTGTCCAGTGTCAGTGTCAGTGTCAGTCAGTGTCATGTCAGTGTGTGTGTGTGTTTTGTGTGTGCGTGTGTGTATTGTGTGTGTGTGTGCCTGTGCGTGTGTGTGTGTGTTGTGTGTGTGTGTGTGTGTTCGTTCGTTCTTTAATTTAACGTCTGTTCACTATGAGTGATATTAGACGGGGGGGGGGGGGGGGGGGTGGGGGATGGAGGATGAGAGGTGGGTGAGTTGCATTGTGGGAGAGGGGAGACAGAGTAAAAGACAAATAAGTGGGTAAATAGAAAAATGGAACAAGATCTTAACACTAACAATTAACATTAACAATGTGAAGGACAAATTTAACGCGAAAATACAACTTCATAAACAAACTTAAAGCAATACATTAACAGGACTGTGAACCAATGATTCTGAAATTTTAACTGATAAAGACTGATCTGAAGTTATTTCTTTAAAATGATGTTTCAGAATACTTTTCTTGTGTAAATATTTTTGGTAAAAAAGAACGTAGCATTTTGCAGTAAAATAAACAGTGAAACAGTGTGAATTTTTCTTCGCAAATACACTTGATATTTTTACAATAATTTGTTTTCAACGCGTTTTAGCTGAATACGAAAATGAACAGCAACAATCGATCTCCAATGATATATGGAAGAATACTGCAATTTTTTTACATACATTTTGTAATGAAAGTTTTATCATTTGTTGTGGCACAAACTTTTCATTGAAATGTTCATGAAATCCAATCCATGAGGCTCATTCTAGCAAGTTGCAAGCTTCTTTTACGGAAGTTTTTAATACGTAATTCTATAGTAATATCAGTGTTGTGTGCACCTTGTTTAGCTGCTCTGTCTACTACTTCCTTGCCATGAAGACCAACGTGAGAAGGCACCCAGCATAAACTGATTATCTATACCTTTTGTCCTTAAACGATGTATAAGATGATTTGCCTCAGTAATTAAGTCAGGTCTTGTGTCTGTATTATAAGACTGTAAGGCATAAGTACAGATTTTGAATCAACAAAGAGAACCCCTTTGAAAAAGACAGGTTTAAGGTCTACTTATAATGCAACGCTTGTATAATAGCGACTAATTCCGCTGTAAATATAGATACATTTGGCCCAATGAAAAATGACTTTTGTATTTTAAATTTTGAAACGTAATACGCTGCTCCAGCAAGTGTGTGTATATGTGTGTGTGTATATGTGTGTGTGTGTGTTGTGTGGTGGACTTGGACAGGCTACGAAGTATACCAGTTACAGGCACTGGACATATAACAGGCTACACAAGTCACTGGCAACGGCCAGATAAGCAGCACACCCACGCGCCTCCTATCTACCCTCATGCTGCACTTCACCACTCAACCAACTATCATCAACAAGCAGAGCCGCACAACAACAACAACAAACAACAACAATCACCCACTGCCTGCCTGCTCCATGTGTCTGGGCTGCTGCATTGCAAAACACAAGAGACAAAAACACACTACAACACAACAGGCCAGCCCACGACGTCGAACAACACACACACACACACAAAATATATATATCATGGAAATTAATAAAACATATATATCATGGACATAAACCTCTCTCTCTCTCTCTATGCACACACACATATATATATTTATATATAGATATGTAATGAAATTACTGCATAACTATGTATTGTTTTCCTTTCACTCAAATATCTTCAACGGCAACATTTTCAAGACAGATTTCCCAAACCACCACTCATCCATCACCTTCCAAACGGACAAAACCTTCAAACATCTGCTGCTGCTTGTCACATCCCTTTTTGTAGTTTTTTAAACATTTTTTTAGTTGTAATATTTTCTTTTCAGTTGTGCTCTGTCACTTTCAGTTACCTTTCAACTGCATCATTTGTATATTGCCTATCCTGAGTAACTCTCAGTCGCCCTGTTCCCTCAATGTTCAATGCTCTGTCAGTTTAGTGTCCACTTCTCTTTCACTTGACAAGACGGCCTGGCCTGCTGGAAACGTCGTCGTCTGTACGCCAAAGGATCATGTAGAAACAAGGTCTTTTTTCATGTTTTGCTTTTACCCTGTATCTTTTAACTGTATGTATCTTTGGCGTGCCTCTTACCTTCCCCTTCCAAGACCCGCACACCTCGTAGGCTGAATGTCGCACCTTTCAACGGAGCGCACGACTGCCAAGTTTGGTGCAGATCCCTTGAGGGGACGGCGAGATACGGCTGGGCAAAAAATGTTGTTTTAACAACCCCGTTTTTTTTAGTTGGCCACCGTACACCACTGGCACTACGTAGTACGTATGTATGTATATATAGTGTGCGAAGGGAAGGACGCCGACGAGTGCGCTCCTTAGAGCGTGACGCCACTCGCACATCTCATTCACCCAGCCGCTTACTACGCCGGGAAGGTCGTAGATAAACATTGGGCGGCACAGTCGCAATTGATTGTCCGCTAACAAATTGATTCTTTTTAGTAGAAAATAAAACAGTACTCGCATCCTAACATGGCTCACGGGAAAGGGGCGGTGACGCACGCTTCAATGACGCAACACAACGAGTCAAGTGATACTGGCCCAGGAGCCCACTTCTTTGAAAGACCTCTTAAGAAGTGGTGGACGTCTCCACCGACTTTGGCACAACCTGCCTCCTGCTGTGCCAGCCCGACGCCACTTTTCTTCTTCTGCTTCTTCGTCTCCTCCACTGCCCTGCCTTCGACCTCGCTGCTGCGGGCTTCGTCTCCTCCTCTGCCATCTTCGCCTTCGCCTTCTGTCCTGGTGGTGCCGCCTTCGCCTTCTGTCCCGCCGGTGCTGCCTTCGTCTTCTGTCCCGCCGGCGCTGCCCTCGTCTTCTGTCCCGCCGGTGCTACCTTTGTTTCTTCTTCTGTTCCATCGTTGCTGCCTTCGTCTTCTGCCCCGCTGGTGTCGCCTTCGTCTTTTGTCCCGTCGGTGCCGCCTTCGTCGCCACCTCGGCCGCCGCCATATGACTGTGATAAACTTAAACTATGCCTTTTTAACGCTCAATCAACATGCAAGGATGGCAAAGCCGAAGTCATTGCCGATTTTATCGCTGATGAGCACGTTGACATTGCTTTTATCACAGAGACATGGCTTAACCCCTTGGTCATGAACCTATACATGCTAGCCTCACTCCGAGTGGTTACAGGCTTGCTTCTTTCCATCGCTCATCTCGAGGTGGCGGTATCGCCATCCTCTACAACGACTCACTCCATTCCCCCTATCTTTCTCGCAGTCTCTGCCTTTCTCCCATCCTTCTTTCGAGCACGTTGAAGTATCCTTCCAATCCACCCCTCACCCCTCACCTTCTCCTGTGTCTATCGACCTCCACCTAGCTCTGCCAACAAACTCACCACATCCACGTTTCTCTCTGACTTTGACCAACTGCTTGACCACTACTGCCTCTTACCTGGAAATCTCATCATTCTAGGTGACATCAATGTCCACTATGACAACACTCACCGTTATGACACAAGACATATCATCAACTCTCTGTCCAATCACAATATGACTCAACACATTTCTAGAACCAACCCATCAAAAAGGTCACATTCTTGACTGGATCATTTCTCGTGATCACCACAATTCAGCTACTGACAACTGCTTAGTTCTTTCTACCCGTCTAACTTCAGCCCTTCCATCTGACCACTCTGCAATTCTCTGTTCTCTTGACATTTCTCCTCCTTCCCGTACCACGCGCACAGTGACTCGACGCAATCTCAAATCTATCGACCTCTCCACATTTTCATCTGATGCCTCCCGTTCCCTTTCTGAAAAGTCACATAACCTTGCCGATGAATTCTATTCTACTCTCCACCATCTTCTGGACACTCATGCTCCAGCCACAACCCGTCTTTTACCTGACCGCCCCCCTACCCCCTGGCTCACTCATGAGATTGCCTGTGCAAAACGTGCCCGCCGCAGAGCAGAGCGCCGCTGGCGCAACTCCAAACTCACTGTACACAGGCAACTTTTCCAAGCCTCTAAAACAAAAGTATCCACCCTCATTGCATCTGCAAAAACAAGCTATTTCCAAACCAAAATCCTGAATGCCTCTTCTTCAAAAGAACTCTTTACAACCATGAATCATCTCCTTGGCACACGAAAAGACTTACCTCTCCCAACAAAACATACAAATGAAGAACTCCCATCTGTATTCTCCAAGTATTTCACCACCAAAATACAAACTCTTCGTGACAGGCTTGACAGGACACCCTGTCAACCATGCCCACCTGACCCTTCCTTCTCTGGCACACCTCTTACTACTTTTACCCCAGTCTCACAAGAAGAAATTTTCAACACAATCAGATCCATGTCGTTCAAAACCTGCGAACTGGATCCTCTTCCAGGTTCTCTCTACTCCGACTGTCTCCCTACTCTCCTCCCATTCATCACTGACATCATCAACACTTCTCTTCAAACTGGAACTGTCCCAGATTCTTTCAAGTCTGCTATTGTTCACCCTCTCCTCAAGAAACACAATTTAGACCCAAATGAACTGAAAAATTACAGGCCTATCTCTAATCTCTCTTTCTTGTCAAAACTCCTTGAAAAGGTCGTCCTCAAACCAGCTGAACTCTCACCTGTCTGCCAACATCTCCTCAATCCTTTCCAGTCAGCCTACCGCCAGTGCCATAGCACTGAAACTGCCCTACTACACATTCTCAACACTCTCCTCCTTACAACTGATACTGGCAAAGTCTCTCTCCTCACACTCCTTGATCTGTCTGCAGCCTTCGATACCATTGACCATGGTATTCTCCTTTCTAGACTTCATCATACTTTTGGCATCTCTGACATTGCTCTCTCCTTTTTCACTTCGTATTTATCAAACAGAAAACAAACTGTTCTCATCAATGGCACTTACTCTCAACCTGCATACCTGACCTGTGGTGTTCCACAAGGATCTGTCCTTGGCCCGGTTCTTTTCACTCTTTATACCTCCCCCCTGTCCACCATCATCAACTCCCACTCTATAAAACACCACTTCTATGCTGATGACACCCAACTTCAAGACAGTGACTCACCTGATAATATACAGCGCCTGTTGACTCGCACCACTGAGTGTTACTCGGACATTAAGAACTGGATGACACACAAGAGACTTCAGCTTAATGACGACAAGACAGAAGCTATCCTCATTGGCACCCGTCAGAAACTTTCCCAGCTGCCTCCTCTTTCTCTCTCATTATGTAACACATCAGTCCCAATTTCTGATTCAGCTAAAAACCTTGGTGTCTGCATTGACTCTACCCTGTCCATGAACAACTTTGTTTCTCAAACTGCCAGATCTTGCTACTATCATCTCCATCGTATAAGGCTGATCAGGAAGTATCTCTCTGTCGAAACAACTGCAAAACTCGTTCTCTCCTTCATAATGTCTCGCATTGACTATTGCAATTCACTCCTGTCTGGTCTTCCTGCCTCCACCATTCACATCCTACAGCGCATTCAAAGCAATGCTGTACGCCTTGTACTCAAAAAGAAAAAAGCTGACCACATATCTCCTCTCCTGGCACAACTTCACTGGCTCCCTGTATCAAAGCGCATACAGTACAAACTAGACACCATGTGCTACAAAAGCCTCAATAACGCAGCCCCCGATTACCTGTCAAGCCTACTTGAGATCTATGTTCCCTCACGTACCCTCCGCTCTGCCTCCGATCCTCTGACTTTTCGCTTTCCACGCACTAAGCTCAATACCTATGGTCCACGAGCCTTCTCTGTTTCTGGTCCACTCTCCTGGAACAAACTTCCTCTCTCAGTCCGTCAGCAACCTACTTTTGTCTCCTTCAAGTCCGCTCTCAAAACTCACCTTTTCTCCTCTGCATAAAATCCTAACCTCACTCAACCCCCCTCTGCAGCCTGTCTCCGCTCGGAGGGGAATCACTTTGTTTTAATATATAATTGTATATGATGTGCTCTCTGTGGTTTTCCATTGGTTTTATTCTTGCTTTTATTGCTTTTATTCTTTTCTTCCCATTTGTGGCCATGCATGTGTGTGTGTATGTGTGTGTGTGGTGTGTGTGTGTGTGTGTGTGTGCGTGTGTGTGCGTGCGTGCGTGTGTGTGTGTGTGTGTGTCTTTTCGGCGTTGGATTTGATTTTGTCGAGATTTGCGCTATATAAATATTGTAATTATTATGTATGCATGTGCGTACGTATGTATGTATGTATGTATACGCTTAGATTTATGTATGTATGTATGTATGCATGTATACGCTCAGCTTAGATTTATGTATGTAAGTATGTATGCATGTATGTATGCATGTATACGCTCATATGTATGTAGGTATGTATGCATGTATACGCTCAGCGCTTAGATTTGATTTTATCAAGATTTTGCGCTATATAAATAAAATATATTATTATTATTATAAGTAACACTACTGTCCGGGTCACGGCCGCGTGATTGGGAAGAGAAACATTAACCATCCAGCACGGTGCAGGTGGACAAAAGAAGACTCCAACCTCTACCAGCACGGTTTTCTTACAGGGTGGCGACCAGGCCAGGCCTGAACGGTAGGCAATTAAACCAGGGCCAACCACGTCACCGGGGCGGCTGCCCGGCCGCTCGTGTCACCGTGTCAAGCAGCGAAGCGTGACCTTACTTTTACTTTTACTTTTTCCTTCTGCTTGTACCGGTGGGCGTCGCGGGCAGATACAGTCGTCTGTCAGCAGCAAGGCGGGTGGCCTGGAGAAGGGACATCTCGTGAGCTCTGAGGGTGTCTGCCACGGAGTCGCGACACCGTCGTCTTGGTCTTCCTCTGGCTCTCCAGCCAGAGTATCTGGTGTTGTATGCCTGAAGAGCTGAATGGTTTAGGGGCATACGTGTGAGGTGTCCGAACCACTTGATCCTCATAATTATGTTTGATGTGTTGTAGGATTGGTGTTGCTCCTACCATGTCTCGTATCACCTCATTTCTGATCTTGTCCCGCCTTGTCTTGTTTACTGCTTTCCTCGGGCATTTCATTTCACAGGTGACCAGTTTTCTCTCGAGGACTTTAGTTAGGGACCATGTCTGGCACTGGTATGTCAGCGTTGGTAGAAAAATGGCATTGATGAGTTTCGCCTTAGTGCTGGTGGGAATGCTGGGGTGTTTCAGGAGAGGGGCAAGTTGCTTGCTGACTGTGTTTGCTTTCTGGCATCTGGTCTCGATTTCTCTGTCTAGTTTGCCATTTTCAGTGAAGATGCTGCCCAGGTATTTAAATTCACTGGCTTGCTTCAACTAGGTTCCGTTGATGTTGATGTCCAGTTTGTTTGGTCTCTTTCTGACAGTCATGACCTCGGTCTTGCTGACGCTGATCTTCATGCCGTATGTCTCGCAGCTTTCATTCAGCTGGTCTGTGTGCTCCTGTAGCTGTATCTTGTCATTGTTCACCATTGCCTGGTCGTCCGCAAACATGAGTTCATTGAGTGCCTCAGGGTCTGGGTTTGCCTCCTTCATAATCTGATCCATATCATTGAAAACAGTCTACACTGCTAACAGTCGAAAGCTCCGAGAGCCGGACTCTGGCGTGAAGATCATCAGGAGAGAATGCGTCGCTGTTTCGGGCTCTTCCTCTCTACAGCTTCAATGACTCACCGAGCCCCCTCACCGATGTGAGGTCTCCCTGCCAGTTCGACTGTATGCCTTTGCCATCAACCGTCGGATTCGCTCCAGGAGGTGTTCTCTCTCTTCAACCAGATCCAATGACTTGCTTTCTCTACGGTCTTCTGTAGAGATTTTGTCATGGTTTTCACTTTCTTCAGACCAAGTCCAGCCACTTTCATCCACTTTCTGACGCTATTTGCGATGTAACCTCTGCAGCCGACTTCGACTGGGAAGTGCGTTGCTTTCCATCCCGCCTCCTCGCATTCATCGACAAGAGCCTCGTAGCGATTCTCCTTCCGCTCGTGTGCAGCCCTGATATTGTCTTCGTGGGGCACCGTCAGCTCCACAAGGTGCACCTCTCTCTCTTCCTTGCTCCATACCACCAGGTCTGGCTTCTTCGTTGTTGGGATGGGGAAGAATCTCTCGCAGCCCTCAAAGTCTGCGGCTACCTCCCACAGACCACCACACTGGCCATCCATATAGATCACGAAGAGAACAGGGGAGAGATTACAGCCCTGCCTTACTCCCGATGTCACTGGGAACCAGTCAGATGTTCCACTGGCGGTGCGGACTGCACTCCTGCTGTTGGCGTAGATGGCCCGAATGTTGTCTAGAAGCTGGCCCTTGATTGTCGTACTGCTCGAGGACCTTCCATAGCTTTTCTCTGTTGACTCGATCTAAGGCCTTTTCTTGATCAACGAATACAAGATGGAGATCTCGGTCATATTCGATCGCCCTCTCACACAGTTGTCGGAGTGTGAAGATTGCATAGGTGCACCCTTTTCCTTTTCTGAAGCCAAATTGGGCGTCACTGAGGAGATATTCTGTTTTCGCTCGAGTGCGCTGCTCCATGATCTTTGCGTACATTTTCCCTACATGGCTGAGTAGTGATATGCCTCTGTAGGTACTACAAGTCTTTCTTGCTGCCCTTCTTCATCCATATTGGCACCACTATTGCATTTTGCCAGTCTTCTGGTACTTTTTCTCTCCTCCCAAGCTTTCTGAAAGATGGTGGTGAGCCACTGAATTCCGGTTTCACCGCACACATGGATGGCTTCAGTTGTTATGCCGTCGACTCCAGCTGCCTTGCCTTTAGGACTGGTCTTCACTGCTCCAGGCATGACCACCATGTGTAAACAGTGCTTCTCACCTGTACCTGCCCCTCCCTTGTGCTCACATACAACAATGGCCAAGCGTGGTTGGCTGCAGGTAGGCTACGACTGACGGCACATCACAGGGGCATCATGTCACGGGTACGTCGTAGATATCACCCGCTCTCGCCACCTCTCTCTCTCTTTCTTTCTGTCTGTATATGTCTTTGTGTGTGTGTGTCTTTGTGTGTGTGTGCACTTGGACACGCTGCCAAGTATACCAGTTACTGGCAATGGACATGTAACAGGCTACACAAGTCACTGGCAACGGCCACGCAAGCAGGCACAGCCACGCGCCCTCCTATCTACCCTCATGCTGCACTTCACCACCCAACCATCCATCATCAACAAGCACAGCCACACAACAACAACAACAAACAACAACAATCACCCACTGCCTGCCTGCTCCATGTGTGTGGGCGGCACAGTAGCAATTGATTGTCCTCGAAGAACACACACACACAAAATATATATACGATGGAAATTAATAAAACGTATATAATGGAAGTAAATATCTCTCTCTCTCTCTCTCTCTCTCTCTCTCTCTCTCTCTCCACTCTCTCTCTCTATACACACACAATATATATATATATATATATATATATATATATATATACAGATATGTAATGAAATTACTGCATAACTATGTATTGTTTCTCTTTCACACAAATATCTTCAACGGCAACATTTTCAAGACAGATTTCCCAAACCACCACTCATCCATCACCTTCCAAACGGACAAAATCCTCAAACATCTGCTGCTGCGTGTCACATCCCTTTTTGTAGTTTTTAAAAAAAAATTGTTGTTGTAATATTCCTTTTCAGTTCTGGTCTGTCAGTTCCAGTTACCTTTCAACTGCATCATTTGTCTATTGCCTATCCTGAGTAACACTCAGTCGCTGTGTTCCCTCAATGTTGAATGCTCCTTCATTTGTTGTTATCACAGGCAGTCAAGGCAACATTAACAAGCACACCCACCCCATTTTTT
>JAPXFY010000167.1:62500-65000 GCA_030674185.1 Monoplex corrugatus | reverse complement strand
TCACCGTGTCAAGCAGCCAGGCTTGACCACCATGTGTAAACAGTTCTTCTCACTCCTTGCCGTCCCTCACCTGTGGTCAGGTCACACACAACAATGGGCAAGCGTGCTTGGCTGCAGGTAGGATACGACTGATGGCACGTCACAGGGGCATCATGTCACGGGTACGTCGTAGATATCACCCGCTCTCGCCACCTCTGTCTTCGCGTCTGCCTGTCTCCATTGCCCTAGGTTCCTTTCTCTTCTCTACTGTACCTGTTGTTGTTTTTTTTGTATTTAGTCCTTCCTTTCTGTCTTTATTCGAGGTTGGGGAAGGAGGGGGCGTTGGGGAGGGGGTTGGGCTTGTCTGTAACAATGGTGAAGCAGTCCTGCACAAGCGCAGCGTGGCAGCAGGGCACATGTCTGTGCTGCCAGCTGCCAGCGATGCCACTGTCGGAAGGATGTAATTGATGACACACACCGGTAACATCTTTGGCGTGACTCTTATCTTCCTCTTTCAGGACCCGCACATCTCCAAGGCTGAATGTCGCACCTTTCAACGGAGCGCACGACTGCCAAGTTTGGTGCAGATCCCTTGAGGGGACGGCGAGATACGGCTGGCCCAAAAATGCCGTTTTAACAACCCCGTGGTTTTGGTTGGTCAGCGTACACCACACACACTACTTAGTACGTATGTATGTATGTAGTAGAGCGAAGGGAAGGACGCCGACGAGTGCGCTCGTTAGGGCGTGACGCCACGCACACATCTCCTTCAACCAGCCGCTAACGCCGGGAAGGTCGTAGATAATCACTTGCCGGCACAGTAGCAATTGATTGTCCGCCAACAAATTGTTTCTTTTCAGCATAAAATAAACACTACTCCCACCCTAACTTGGCTAACGGGAAAGGGGCGGTAACGCACGCTTCATTGACGCAACACAACGACTCAAGCGATACTGCCCCAGGAGACCACTTCTTTCAATGACCTCTTAAGAAGCCAGTTATGTCCAGTCACGACCGAGTGATTGGGAAGAGTAACACTTAACCATCGACCACGGTGCAGGTGGACAAAAGAACACTCCAACCTCTACACGCCCCGTCTTCTTATAAGGTGGCGGCGAGGCTAGGCGTCAAGTTAGGCAATTAAATAAGGCCAACCACGTCACCGGCGGCGGATGACCGGCAGCTCGAGTCACCGTGTCAAGCAGCCAGGCCTGACCAGCATGTGTAAACAGTGCTTTTCAGCCCTAGCCGCCCCGTCCCATGTGGTCAGGTCACACACAACAATGGGCAAGCGTGCTTGGCTGCAGGTAGGCTACGACTGACGGCACGTCACAGGGGCATCATGTCACGGGTACGTCGTAGATATCACCCGCTCTCGCCACCTCTGTCTTCGAGTCCGCCTGTCTCCATTGCCCTAGTTCCTTAACCAGAATAACAAGAAAACCAATGTAAGCGCGTCTCCAACAAGACAAAACAAAGCAAGCGCAAATTTTCGGCCAACTAGCCTTTGTCAAGCGCGAAAGCACGGTCACAGACAGATCACAGACACCAAACAATGGATAATAAAAACGGGACTAAAAACTTCCCTACCGCCTTGTCCAGTGGGTAAGAAATGGAATGCCCATGTCGTCATGAGCAGTAGTAAGAAATGGGGAGAGGGGAGGCAACTATGATGTCAAAAGGGAAGTGAGATGAGTTCTGCAATTTTGAGAAGTGGCCATGCTATATCGGTATAGCTCTGTTCTGAAGAAGGCACAGGGCAAGAGCCAAGAGATAAGAGAGTAGATTGTGCCCGGTGCCAAGAATCTGGTAGGCATGGGAACAGGAAGAGACATGAAACGGCATGTCTGAATTTTGTTACTTATGGTTTGTCATTAAGACCATGTGGTTTGCGTGCACCAGTTCACTCAGGTCCCTACATATTCAATCATAAATATTAAGAATAAATGCTGCACTGACAAAAAAGCAGCTTCCGTCTGCCCACACGAACCCACAATCATCATCCTTAACAGACTCCAAAATATGACAATTTGTGTATTCATTAGGATAGAGCGGTAAACGTCAAGCAAGGGGCATGAAGAGGAATTGTACTTTGCTGTCTCCAAATTATCGACGTTAGCTGTGCAGGGTGGTGTCTTGTTCCTCCCTCATTTCATCACATTCCACCCAGTTAGCCAATTGGGGATGATTACCGTTTTTTTCATTAAAAGATCAATGGGGTGAGCGCGCGCGCGCGCGCGTGTGTGTGTAAACAGTGTAGAACTGACGATAGAGAAAGAGAGGGCAGAGAGAGAGAGAGTGTGTGTGTGTGTGTATGTGTGTGTGTGTTTGTGTGTGTGTGTATGTTTGTGTGTGTGTGAGTGTGTGTGTGTTTGTGTGTGTGTTTGTGTGTGTGTTTGTGTGCGTGTGTGTATTTGTGTGTGTGTGTGTGTGTGTGTGTGTGTGTGTGTGTGTGTGAGTGTGTGTGTGTGTGTGTGAGTGTGTTTGTGTGTGTTTGTGTGTGTGTGTTTTTTTTGTGTGT
>JAPXFY010000167.1:12500-60000 GCA_030674185.1 Monoplex corrugatus | reverse complement strand
TGCCTGCACCTTGCCCCTAACATTGTGTGACACCTGTAGCCCACAGATAATAACAATCTTGTCTGCACCTTGCCCCTAACATTGTGTCACCTGTAGCCCACAGATAATAACAATCTTGCCTGCACCTTGCCCCTAACATTGTGTGACACCTATAGCCCACAGATAATAACAATCTTGCCTGCACCTTGCCCCTAACATTGTGTGACACCTTTAGCCCACAGATAATAACAATCTTGTCTGCACCTTGCCCCTAACATTATGTGTCACCTGTAGCCCACAGATAATAACAATCTTGCCTGCACCTTGCCCCTAACATTGTGTGACACCTATAGCCCACAGATAATAACAATCTTGTCTGCACCTTGCCCCTAACATTGTGTGACACCTATAGCCCACAGATAATAACAATCTTGCCTGCACCTTGCCCCTAACATTGTGTGACACCTGTAGCCCACAGATAATAACAATCTTGTCTGCACCTTGCCCCTAACATTGTGTCACCTGTAGCCCACAGATAATAACAATCTTGCCTGCACCTTGCCCCTAACATTGTGTCTGTCCTGTAGCCCACAGATAATAACAATCTTGCCTGCACCTTGCCCCTAACATTGTGTGACACCTTTAGCCCACAGATAATAACAATCTTGTCTGAACCTTGCCCCTAACATTATGTGTCACCTGTAGCCCACAGATAATAACAATCTTGCCTGCACCTTGCCCCTAACATTGTGTGACACCTGTAGCCCACAGATAATAACAATCTTGTCTGCACCTTGCCCCTAACATTGTGTGACACCTGTAGCCCACAGATAATAACAATCTTGTCTGCACCTTGCCCCTAACATTGTGTGACACCTGTAGCCCACAGATAATAACAATCTTGTCTGCACCTTGCCCCTAACATTGTGTCACCTGTAGCCCACAGATAATAACAATCTTGCCTGCACCTTGCCCCTAACATTCTGTGACACCTGTAGCCCACAGATAATAACAATCTTGCCTGCACCTTGCCCCTAACATTGTGTGTCACCTGTAGCCCACAGATAATAACAATCTTGCCTGCACCTTGCCCCTAACATTGTGTGACACCTTTAGCCCACAGATAATAACAAACTTGCATGCAGGATGCAAGTTATAAACAGGACGAACAACATTCGATGGTCTGCCATCCACTTCCAGCAAATATGGGAGTTCAGATAATGAAATCTGCATGAATCGTAAAGATTAAGGATGATAACAATCTTGCCTGTAGTGTTCAAGTTATAAACAGGACAGGCAACCTTCTTTGGTCTGCCAGTAACCTTCGGACAAAATTGAGTTTGGATGATGAAATATACGTAAACGGAAAGATGTTGTAAGTGCCCTGATATTTTTAGTGGACATCTGGGCAGCTTGTTGGTATCGGACGTCAAAAGGACGTGTATCACTGGTCATTGAACAAGAGAGGAACGTCTAGTCCGTGTATTTATAGATCCAAGGTATGACCGTTTTTTAGGGATTCAGAATCAAAGGTGAAAGTATCACTTTACTTGAAATGATTGAACACACGTGATATTACTTATCAGCGTAAAACATATGTTGATGTGAAGACGAAGAGAAAGAAAGAGTTAGAAAACATGTGTGAAGTGTAATGATGATGGATATCCATATCCTTCATTTGGTCAAGACGAAACAAATGTTATAATGATGATGGATATCCATATCCTTCATTTGGTCAAGACGAAAGAAATGTTATAATGATGATGGATATCCATATCCTTCATTTGGTCAAGACGAAACAAATGTTATCATAATGGTGATGGATATCCATATCCTTCATTTGGTCAAGACGAAACAAATGTTATCATAATGGTGATGGATATCCATATCCTTCATTTGGTCAAGACGAAACAAATGTTATCATAATGGTGATGGATATCCATATCCTTCATTTGGTCAAGACGAAACAAATGTTATCATAATGGTGATGGATATCCATATCCTTCATTTGGTCAAGACGAAACAAATGTTATCATAATGGTGATGGATATCCATATCCTTCATTTGGTCAAGACGAAACAAATGTTATCATAATGGTGATGGATATCCATATCCTTCATTTGGTCAAGACGAAACAAATGTTATCATAATGGTGATGGATATCCATATCCTTCATTTGGTCAAGACGAAACAAATGTTATCATAATGGTGATGGATATCCATATCCTTCATTTGGTCAAGACGAAACAAATGTTATCATAATGGTGATGGATATCCATATCCTTCATTTGGTCAAGACGAAACAAACTTTTCTTAATGGTGTGATACATATCCTCATTTGGTCAAGACGAAACAAATGCATGTCAAATGGTGATGGATATCCATATCTTATTTGGTCAAGACGAAACAAATGTTATCAAAGGGAATGGATATATATCATTGGAAGACGGAAACGAAATGAAAAGGTGAGGATACATACCCAGGTCAAGACGAAACAAACATTTGCTAGGCTAGCGTGGTTGGAAAGTGAGGAAGCAGAGAAAAGAATGAGAAGTCAAAGAGAGGTTATGAGAAAGAGAGAGAGAGAGAGGAGAGAAGAGAGAAAGAGAGAGAGAGAGAAGAGAGAGAGAGAGAGAGAAAAGAGAGAAAGAGAGAGAAAGAGAGAGATAAGAGAAGAGAGAGAGAAAGAAGAGAGAAAGAAGAGAGAGAGAGAGAAGAGAGAGAGAAGAGAGGTAGAGAGAGAAGAGGAGAAGAGAGAAAAGAGGAGAGAGAGAAGAGAGAGAAGAGAGAGAGAGAGAAGAGAGAGAGAGAAGAGAAGAGAGAGAAGAGTAGGAGAAGAGAGAGAGAAGAGAGAGAGAGAGGCAGGAGAAAGGAGAGGAGAGAAGAAGAGAGAAAGAGAGAGATTTTAAGAGGAGAGAGAGAGAGAAAGTAGAGAAAAGAGAGAGAGAGAGAGAAAGAGAGAGAGAAAGAGAGAGAGATAGAGAGAGAAAGAAAGAGAAGAGAAAAGAGAGAGAGACAAAGAGGGAGAGAGAGAAAGAGAGAGAAAGAGAGAGAGAGAAAGAGGGAGAGAGAGAAGAGAGAGAAAGAGAGAGAGTGGGGGTGGGGTGGCAGACAGACAGACAAACAGCAGACAGACAGGCAGGCAGACAGACAGATAGGCAGGCAGGCAGGCAGGCAGACAGGTAGACAGACAGTGACAGACAGACAGGCAGACAGACAGACAAACAGGCAGCAGACAGACAAGCAGACAGACAGACAGGCAGACAGACAGTGACAGACAGACAGGCAGGCAGGCAGACAGTGACAGACAGACAGGCAGGCAGGCAGACAATGACAGACAGACAGACAGACAGAGAGCATGGGGGAAGTAGGGATACACAAAGAGAATAATGGTTATAATTATTAGTGTTTGTTTATTCATTTATTTATTCATTTGTTTGTTGGTTTGTTTGTTTGTTTCTTTCTTTCTTTCTTTGCTGGAATCACAATGTGAAATTCGGACTGTTCTCCCGGGGAACAATGCGTCGCCGCGATGCATCGCCGCCCATTTTTAGCGCATAACCGCAGTGCAGTGCAAGCCTTTTTTAACGTATCATGTTGTTTTATTTTATTTTATCTTATGTTGTTTTATTTTGGTTTATTCTGTTTTATTCTACTTTATTTTGTTTTGCTTTATTTTGTTTTATTTTATTTTGTTGTAATCTATTTCATTTCACTTTGATTTTTTTTATTTCAGTTCTATTCTGTTTCAGTTTTATTTTATTTCATTCTTTTATTTTCTTTTGTTTTATTTTATTTTATCTTTTTTATTTTATTTTGTTCTATTCTATTTTATTTTATTTTACTTCAGTTTTAATTAACATTTCATTTTACTTCAGTTTTGTTTTATTTTATTTTATTTTATTTTATTTTATTTTACTTTATTTTATTTTATTTTATTTTATTTTGACTACCTAGCTGAACCTGTCTCTCAGTGATAAAAAAGCCACTTACTGCGTAGCTTTCATCGGCGATCCGGCCGACTTCTTCAGCGCAACTGCTTATTTTATTTTATTTTATTTTATTTTATTTTGTTCTATTTCATTTTATTTTACTTTCTTTATCTTATATCATTTCATTTCTATTTTATTTCGTGTGTGTGTGTGTGTGTGTGTGTGTGTGTGTGTGTGTGTGTGTGTGTGTGTGTATGTGTGTGTATGTGTGTGTTCGTTCGTTCTTTGATTTAACGTCTTTTCACTATAAGTGATATTAGATGGGGGAGGGCGTCAAGTTAGGCAACTAAACCAGGGCCAACCACGTCACCAGCTGCGGATGCCCGGCCGCTCGTGTCACCGTGTCAAGCAGCCAGGCTTGACCACCATGTGTAAACAGTTCTTCTCACTCCTTGCCGTCCCTCCCCTGTGGTCAGGTCACACACAACAATGGGCAAGCGTGCTTGGCTGCAGGTAGGATACGACTGATGGCACGTCACAGGGGCATCATGTCACGGGTACGTCGTAGATATCACCCGCTCTCGCCACCTCTGTCTTCGCGTCTGCCTGTCTCCATTGCCCTAGGTTCCTTTCTCTTCTCTACTGTACCTGTTGTTGTTTTTTTTGTATTTAGTCCTTCCTTTCTGTCTTTATTCGAGGTTGGGGAAGGAGGGGGCGTTGGGGAGGGGGTTGAGGTTGTCTGTAACAATGGTGAAGCAGTCCTGCACAAGCGCAGCGTGGCAGCAGGGCACATGTCTGTGCTGCCACCTGCCAGCGATGCCACTGTCGGAAGGATGTAATTGATGACACACACCGGTAACATCTTTGGCGTGCCTCTTATCTTCCTCTTTCAGGACCCGCACATCTCCAAGGCTGAATGTCGCACCTTTCAATGGAGCGCACGACTGCCAAGTTTGGTGCAGATCCCTTGAGGGGACGGCGAGATACGGCTGGCCCAAAAATGCCGTTTTAACAACCCCGTGGTTTTAGTTGGTCAGCGTACACCACACACACTACTTAGTACGTATGTATGTATGTAGTAGAGCGAAGGGAAGGACGCCGACGAGTGCGCTCGTTAGGGCGTGACGCCACGCACACATCTCCTTCAACCAGCCGCTAACGCCGGGAAGGTCGTAGATAATCACTTGCCGGCACAGTAGCAATTGATTGTCCGCCAACAAATTTCTTTTCAGCATAAAATAAACACTACTCCCACCCTAACTTGGCTAACGGGAAAGGGGCGGTAACGCACGCTTCATTGACGCAACACAACGACTCAAGCGATACTGCCCCAGGAGACCACTTCTTTCAATGACCTCTTAAGAAGCCAGTTATGTCCAGGTCACGACCGAGTGATTGGGAAGAGTAACACTTAACCATCGACCACGGTGCAGGTGGACAAAAGAACACTCCAACCTCTACACGCCCCATCTTCTTATAGGGTGGCGGCGGGGCTAGGCGTCAAGTTAGGCAATTAAACCAGGGTCAACCACGTCACCGGCGGCGGATGACCGGCAGCTCGAGTCACCGTGTCAAGCAGCCAGGCCTGACCAGCATGTGTAAACATTGCTTTTCAGCCCTAGCCGCCCCGTCCCATGTGGTCAGGTCATACACAACAATGGGCAAGCGTGCTTGGCTGCAGGTAGGATACGACTGATGGCACGTCACAGGGGCATCATGTCACGGGTACGTCGTAGATATCACCCGCTCTCTCCACCTCTGTCTGCGAGTCCGCCTGTCTCCATTGCCGTAGGCTTCCTTAACCAGAATAACAAGAAAACCAATGTAAGCGCGTCTCCAACAAGACAAAATAAAGCAAGCGCAAATTTTCGGCCAACTAGCCTTTGTCAAGCGCGAACGCACGGTCACAGACAGATCACAGACACCAAACAATGGATAATAAAAACGGGACTAAAAACTTCCCTGCCGCCTTGTCCAGTGGGTAAGAAATGGAATGCCCATGTCGTCATGAGCAGTAGTAAGAAATGGGGAGAGGGGAGGCAACTATGATGTCAAAAGGGAAGTGAGATGAGTTCTGCAATTTTGAGAAGTGGCCATGCTATATCGGTATAGCCCTGTTCTGAAGAAGGCACAGGGCAAGAGCCAAGAGATAAGAGAGTAGATTGTGCCCGGTGCCAAGAATCTGGTAGGCATGGGAACAGGAAGAGACATGAAACGGCATGTCTGAATTTTGTTACTTATGGTTTGTCATTAAGTCATGTGGTTTGCGTGTTCCAAGTTTATTTATGAGGTGGGATTCTCTGTCTTTCCTGTCTATGGTGCTGTTATTGTGTAGAAGCCACAGACCTTTCACTCGGATGTCATTGATTGAGTGGTCTGATTGGTTGAAGTGATTGGGGATAGTTTTATCCCTTTGGTGGCGGATATCAGCCAAGTGTTCTTTGAAACGTGTGTCAAGGGTGCGTCCAGTTTCACCAATATACAATTGGGAACATTTAGAGCAACTGATCAAGTAGACAATGTTATAAGTTTGACAGTTGAAATGTTTTGTAATTCTCATATGAGATTTGGGGCCTTTGACTGTGGTGGCTGAGCACAAGAAAGGACAAGTCTTGCATTTAGGTTTGTTGCATGGAGAGGTTCCTGGAGGTTGGCTGACTGGTTTGCTAAGATTCGAATGCACCAGCAAGTCGCGGAGATTTGTGTCTCTCTTGTAGACGATCAAAGGGCGCTTGTCAAAGGTTTCACCTGTAGTGGGGCTGGATCTGTTCTCTACTGTACCTGTTATTGGTGTTGTTATTATTTTTATATAGTCCTTCCTTTCTGTCTTTATTTGGGGTTGGGGAAGGAGGGGGCGTTGGGGAGGGGGTTGGGCTTGTCTGTACCAATGGTGATGCAGTCCTGCACAAGTGCAGCGTGGCAGCAGGGCACTTGTCTGTGCTGCCGGCTCCCAGCGCTGCCACTGTCGGAAGAATGTAATTGATCACACACACCAGTAACATCTTTGGCGTGTCTCTTTCCTTCCCTTTCCTGGACCCGCACACCTCCTAGGCTGAATGTCGCCCCTTTCAACGGAGCGCACGACTGCCAAGTTTGGTGCAGATCCCTTGAGGGGACGGCGAGATACGGCTGGCCCAAAAATGCCGTTTTAACAACCCCGTGGTTTTGGTTGGCCACCGTACACCACACGCACTACGTAGTACGTAGTACGTATGTATGTATGTAGTAGAGCGAAGGGAAGGACGCCGACCAGTGCGCTCGTTAGGGCGTGACGCCACGCGCACATCTCTTTCAACCAGCCCCTAACGCCGGGAAGGTCGTAGATAATCACTTGCCGGCACAGTAGCAATTGATTGTCCGCCAATAAATTTTTTCTTTTCAGAAGAAAATAAACACTACTCACACCCTAACGAGTCAAGCGATACTGCCCCAGGAGACCACTTCTTTCAATGACCTTTTTAGAAGCCAGTAGTGTCCGGGTCACGGCCGAGTGATTAGGAAGAGTAACACTACCCATCGACCACGGTGCAGGTGGACAAAAGAACCTCTACCCGCCCCGTCGTCTCACAGGCTGTCGGCCAGGCCAGGCGTCAACGATAGGCAAATAAACCAGGGCCACCCACGTCACCGGCGGCGGATGCCCGGCCGCTCGTCACCGTGTCAAGCACCCACGCCTGACCACCATGTGTAAACAGTGTTTCTCAGCAATACCCGCCCCTCCCTTGTTCTCACACACAACAATGGGCAAGCGTGCTTGGCTGCAGGTAGGCTACGACTGACGGCACGTCACAGGGGCATCATGTCACGGCCAAGTCGTAGATATCAACCGCTCTCGCCACCTCTCTCTCTCTCACTTTCTGTCTGTATATCTCTTTGTGTGTGTGTGTGTCTTTGTGTGTGTGAACTTGGACACGCTGACAAGTATACCAGTTACTGGCACTGAACATGTAACAGGCTACACAAGTCACTGAAAACGGCCACGCAAGCACGCACACCCACGCGCCCTCCTATCTACCCTCATGCAGCACTTCACCACTCAACCAACCATTATCAACAAGCACAGCCACACAACAACAACAACAAACAACAACAATCACCCACTGCCTGCCTGCTCCATGTGTCTGGGCTGCTGCATTGCAACCAACAACACACAAAAACACACTACAACACAACACGCCAGCCCAGGTCGTCGAACAACACACACAAACACACACACACACACACACACACACATACACACACACACACACACACACACACACACACACACACAAAATATATATATCATGGAAATTAATAAAACATATATATAATGGACATAAATCTCTCTCTCACTCTCTCTCTCTATACACACACACACACATACACACATAGATATGTAATGAAATTACTGCATAACTATGTATTGTTTCTCTTTCAATCAAATATCTTCAACGGCAACATTTTCAAGACAGATTTCCCAAACCACCACTCATCCATCACCTTCCAAACGGACAAAACCCTCAAACATCTGCTGCTGCTTATCACATCACTTTTTGTAGTTTTTTAAACATCTTTTTAGTTGTAATATTTCTTTTCAGTTGTGCTCTGTCACTTTCAGTTACCTTTCAACTGCATCATTTCTCTATTGCCTATCCTGAGTAACTCTCAGTCGCCCTGTTCCCTCAATGTTCAATGCTCTGTCAGTTTAGTGTCCACTTCTCTTTCACTTGACAAGACGGCCTGGGCTGCATGAAACGTTGTCATCTGTACTCCAAAGGATCATGTAGAAACAAGGTCTTTTTTCATGTTTGCTTTTACCCTGTATCTTTTACCTCTATGTATCAGAGCTCTCCCTGTCTGTATCTTTTTGTGTGTGCGCGTGCGCGCGCGCGCGCGCGCGCGTGTGTGTGTGTCTGGAATCGATCGCAGTCACATTAATTGCCACTCATTGCCTTGTGCACACTGCTCGCTCGGTCCCTCCCTCCCTACCTTCCTCACCTGCAGATTCCATCCATGGCTTTCTTGTGCTCTCACCAGCACTCCCGTCTCGGCGCTGGCATCAGCAGCAACCACCCTCCTGCGCAGTCGGCACCTCGGCCGGCGAAGGCATTGGCGGGTAAGTAGCCTGACTCTGCATCCCTGTGCAAACAGTGCATTACATTGCTCATTCAACAGTGGCTTGTGCTCTTGTCCCATTTCCTGTTAAGCACCGACCCTACGTCCTTTGCATCAGGCTAACAGTCTGACGTAAGGCGGTCTTCCCCCTCCCATGTGAACAGCATCCAACAAAGACAGTAATGCTGGGTTGGCACTAGTCCAAGGGAAGCGACTCCCTTACAAAGACAGTGCCTGGCAATGGTCTTGGTGAGCTCCCTGTCTTCGCGTCTCCCTGTCTCCATTGCCGTAGGCTTCCTTTCTGTTCTCCACTGTACCTGTTGTTGTTGTTGTTTTTTATTTAGTCCTTCCTTTCTGTCTTTATTTGGGGTTGGGGAAGGAGGGGGTTTTTGTTGGGGAGGGGGTTGGGCTTGTCTGTACCAATGGTGATGCAGTCCACACACACATGGACACACACCACACACACACACACACAAACACACACAAACACACACATTCACATTCACACACACACACACCACACATATACACCACACACACACACACACACACACACACACACACACACACACACACACACACACACACACACATTCACATTTACACACACACATCACACAGACATAGACATACCACACACACACACACACACACACACACACACACACACACACACACACACATTCACATTCACACACACACACACAACACACACACATTCAAATTCACACACACACACATCACCAGACATACACACCACACACACACAAACACACACACACACACACCACACACACACACACACACACACACACACACACACACACACACACACACACACACACACACACACACGAAGAATTGTTTGCAGTCAGAATGTTCCAACTGTGCAAACACCACATTAACTGAAAACATCATCTTATTTTATGTTGATAACAACTACCCACAGACTCCATGTCCGATCTAATAATCCTTCTGGGAAAGTAGACATTTCACAAATGCAAATTGAAAAACAGTTTACTGAATATCACTTCTTTTAGGAAATGTCTTACCACAACATGCCATATAGAAAAATCTAGTCCAAAGTGACGTGGAATTTGCACACTTTTGGAGAAAAATGGTAGCCATATCTTTTATCTTGTTATTGTTATTATTGTTTAAAGCCCAGCTGACTGCTTAGAGCCATATCAGGGTTAGTTTAATCTGTTACAGACCAAGTTATACTAATATGTCAACACTGTCTTTATATGTGTAACATTGTTGTTGTTGTTATTCTTCGTTGTCACATTGTATGTTAGATGTCCGTTTTGTTGTGAAACAAAAAATGTATAGAAACAAGTTTTTAAGAAAAGTTATGCTAATCGCTTATCCATTTACGACATCAAATATGAACGTTTTCTCAAAACTTTGCCCGTACACATTTCGTCTGATTCTGTTCGTTTTTGGTGTTGATGATACTCCATGTGCATCTGTACATGTAGTTCATTTTGACTGAAGATGTGGATGTCTTGTATATATGTTGAATTTGATCTCTTGTGTGCTTAAAATTTTGCTTTGCTAATTGTTTTTGTCTTGATATCTTGTTGAAAGTGGATGAAAATATATTTTTTAACGTTTTTGGACTGATGAGTGTTCAAGTCAGTGGTCTCTTTCGCTAACCACTTCGTGGAGTTGAATGATGTCAAACACATAATGTCTGCCTCACAACGAGACTTACTTCTTGTCTTGTCATTTCATCAGAAAGTGGATTTTCTCATAAAAAAAATGGGGTGGGTGTGCTTGTTAATGTTGCCTTGACTGCCTGTGATAACAACAATCATCATAATGATGAAGACTGGTTGAACACCATTTTGCTCTGAAGGGGATGTGGGATTTGGATTGTGTAGAAAAATTAGAGGATTAGAAGAAAACGCTGTTGACTTCGGCAAGACCATGATGTGAGTGAGATGTGCTTTGAATGAGCGTGTGCACGTTTGTGTAGCAGGACACGTTGACAATAATGTACTTTTGTAGTATGCCTAACAGTGCTCTTGGCGCTTATAATTGTCATCATCATCATCATCAGGTGCCCTACCGCATGGCCCTCCATACCAATATATCCCTTGTCACTGCAAAAGTAATCTTCCACACTCTCTGTCTTCAGCCACGCTGCAAATCCGTCCAATATTTTCTCCCTGGGTCTTCCTAGTGCTGTTTCCCTCCAGCTTTCCTGTTGTGACTAGGTGCTCTAATCTTGCCTCACAGAATGTCCTATAAATGTTGGTTGTCTTTTCATAATCTTCTTCATTAATGTTCTTTCAAGATGGTCTTGTTTGTATTCTTTGTTGTCCATGGAACTCTTAACATTCTTCTTGTTCTGACTCGGTGTGTTGACTGTTCATGCTTCGCATCCGACCACAGTGTCAGTTCCATATAACACTGAAGAACTCTCTTCCTGATATTCTTTGGTGGGAGTTTGTTTCATTTTCTTGAATGCTGTTTTGGCTTGGCCGATTCTGCTGGCTATATTTGGTGTGCATCTGCCGTCTGATGAAATGACCGTTCCCGGATATTTCAAACTTATCAACCTGTGTCAGTGTTCTGCCATTTACTGTTATTTTGCATGAGGGGATTATTATATGAGTACAAGTCTGTTAAGATCAGGCGTACCTTATATGTTCTTTTAAAGGAAACATGGATATCGAATTTTAAAAGATTAAGCAAAATAATAGCAGAAAGCATCCCAACTTTTCTTTGATCTTTCCACCCAGCCACGGCTCACACCAAGATTTTTCCAGTGATAGGTTGATACAATGCTAGTATAAACATAGACTAGGTAAAACATAGTCTAGGTAGGGCCTCAGGACCTGGCCAGCTCTTGGGTTTATGTGCAGGCTTAAGGCTTGTGCCATGATCACCACACACATGGCACATGTGACGTTAGTGCATATGGAATTCGTTGCAAGCGCGGAGATATCTTCAGAAACTGAAACCGAAACTGAAAGATCCAACCCCTCTTCCTGTCGTTTTTCCAACATTGGTCTGTGTGTAGTTCGCCATGCTTGTGGTCGACAGGCCTCCTGTATTGGGTTCCGGGATGACAATGTCTATTGACTGTTTTTAATGTATATTGTGAGCGTACCTTTGGGAAAGAACACAGCTTTTCTGTGGATATCCGGACCTTTGTGACAAATGGCTGTTAATGGCTGTGCACCAGTTCACTCAGGTCCCTACATATTCAATCATAAATATTAAGAATAAATGCTGCACTGACAAAAAAGCAGCTTCCGTCTGCCCACACGAACCCACAATCATCATCCTTAACAGACTCCAAAATATGACAATTTGTGTATTCATTAGGATAGAGCGGTAAACGTCAAGCAAGGGGCATGAAGAGGAATTGTACTTTGCTGTCTCCAAATTATCGACGTTAGCTGTGCAGGGTGGTGTCTTGTTCCTCCCTATTTCATCACATTCCACCCAGTTAGCCAATTGGGGATGATTACCGTTTTTTTCATTAAAAGATCAATGGGGTGTGCGCGCGCGCGTGTGTGTGTGTGTATACAGTGTAGAACTGACGATAGAGAAAGAGAGGGCAGAGACAGAGAGAGAGAAAGTGTGTGTGTATGTGTGTGTGTGTGAGTGTTTGTGTGTGTGTGTGTATGTGGTGTGTGTGTGTGTTTGTTTGTGTGTGTCTGTGTGTGTGTTGTGTGTGTGTATGTTTGTGTGAGTGTGTGTGTGTTTGTGAGTGTGTGTGTGTGTTTGTATGTGTGTGTTTGTGTGTGTGTGTGTGTGTGTGTGTGAGTGTGTGAGTGTGTGTGTGTGTGTGAGTGTGTGAGTGTGTGTGTAAGTGTGTGTGTGTGTGTGTGTGTGTGTGTGTGTGTGTGTGTGTGTGCGCGCACGTGTGCGTGTGTGTGTAAACAACATAAAACCGTTGAGAGAGAAAAACACAAAAATATAAGGAGAGAAAGAGAGCGCATATCTGCATGTGTGTATGTGTATGTGTGTGTGTGTATGTGTGTGTATGTGTATGTGTGTGTGTGTGTGTGTATGTGTGTGTGTGTTTGTGTGTGTGTGTGTGTGCACGCGCGCGCGCGTGTGTGTGTGCGTGCAGGTGTGCGCGCACGTGCATGTTGTGTTCATGCATCCACGCACATACACTGCTCTTTTGTGTGCCTTTGTTTTTCTGTTTTTGGAGGTATTGATTTTTGTTATTTGTTTTGTTGTTGGTGTCGTTGTTGATGGAGTTTATCAAGACCTAGGTGGCGTGCAGGGTTCATGGGCAGGTCTACGGTTTCTGCCAAGAACATTGTGGATCTTATCCATCACATGTGGCGCCAGTATATACATGTAGATTGTAGTTTGACTGAAGGGACACCATCTTCAGAGAGAAATCCAAGAAACACAAAACAAAAACAAACAAAACGAATTATTTGTCCTGCACACACATACACACACACATGCGTGCGCACACGCACACTCATACATACACTCACACACACACACATCAGCACACACACACATACACACACACATACACACACACATACACACACACACACACATCAGCACACACACACACACACACACACACACAAATAAACCCACGCACTCTTGCACGCAGAGAGAGAGTAGGCGGGAGGGAGAGAAAGAAGGAGAGAGAGAGGTAGATAGAAAGGGAGAGAGAGACAGAGGAGAGAGAGAGAGAGAAGGGAGAGAGAACTCAGAACTCAGAACTCAGAAAATGTTTATTGTACATCGGCCTTAGGCCACAATACATGCATGGGGAAGGGGAGGGGAGGAGATCAGGTTTTCTTATACATTCATACAAGTTATACTTTCAAACTGCAGTGAACTCTGTCACATTGTCCCCTTCTATCGTTTACCGTCACATAAGCTGGGATACATTCATCTTTGCATTTACAGTGGTCTTTTCATTTGTATTCTAGTCCATATTCCTTAACTGGCCAGCTAAGAATATTTGTCATTAACCGCATCTATATCATTCATCCAACTGTCAATTTTACAATAACTGGCTATCAGACAAACAAACCATTCAATTAGTGCACAGATCTGACATTTCTTGTACCCTTCGGAGATCATACAGTTGATCAATATATTCAACCACAGGTACTTGACATAAACACTCAATCCATCAATCGATCAACCAAACAACCAATCAATCAAACAGTCAACCAATCAATTAACCAATCAATCAACTGATTTACCAGTTGATCAATCAAAGAATCCGCCATTCAGCCCGTGATTCAACTGACAAATCAGCTTTCAATTGACTGGGTCAGATGCATCATCCAACTGTACAATCGATATCACTTCAGTAACAATCACTTAACGTAATCAGTCCCTCTCTCAATCAATCAATCGATCAATCATTTAACCAGTTAATCAGTCATCCAGTGACTTAATCGACCAGATAACCTAGAATTTAACTGAGTTCAATATATCAATTTGCAATCGTTACTTCAAATAACGCGAATCAATCATCCATACATTCCATAATTCAATCACTGATCGATCAATAGCTAAAACCATCAATCTATAAATCGATCGGTCGGTGAGCCACCCATCGCCATCAATTAACAAATCATATAATCATTCCGTTGTCAGCTAATCATGCGTTCAGTTTATCCATTTATTCACCAGTGAATCTAAACCAATCAATGGAATTAATGTACAATGAAGTGAAACAAGAAATATATGACATAAGAGCAATTCGACCCCAAAACAGTCGGTTAATTGGCAAAAACAGACATTCATAATGCCAATCCATTAATCAGACTAATCGCAGATCAGTCACTCATTTACCAAAACAATTGACATTGAGACAATACCAAATGATCATTCAACGCATATTTAGCATTTCGTGCATCTTTTAGTTCAGAGATAACTCAATCTTCGGCGGTCAGCAATGGTTCAGGCCATAGACTGAATTGAAGGTTATGTATAAACGCACATACACACATACACATCTATATACACGCACACATACATAATCACTCATACATATATACATACATAGATATATATACATATGTACCCACACATATACATAATGTAGATACTATCACCTATATATGCACATAAGTACACCAACGTCAATGTGAATACACAGGCACCTATGCACATGTGTCTCTATATGAGCACCCCTTTCATATTCAAATAAACTTTTTTTTTTCTTTACAATTGAAATTAATTATTGTCTGAAATTCTAGTGCTAGTATCTACATAACTATTTACTTTTCTTCTCCTTTTAACAATTTTTTTCTCCTATTCATGGCGTGGAAAACGTATCTGGATACGCTGTGGCTTCGGTGGCTATTTGTTGATTGGAGCAGTATGCACATAGGCATGCTGACTAAATCCTTTAAAAATTTCGCCCTGAGATCAGCGTAAGTGGAACATCTAAATAATAAGTGTTCTTCGTTTTCAGATTCTGTCCTGCAAAATGGACACACCTTTTCTTGATCAGATTCACTGTATCTATTTATATTATTGTTTAGTGGTAAAACGTTCAACCTTGTTTGTGAAAGGGCAACTCTGAAACAGTATATATCAATAGAGTCAATGTACTTCTCTTTTTCAAAGATAGTCTTAAATGATCTGTAGCTTTCATACCTATCTCTGTCTCTGAGTGACCCAGACCATTCTTGAATATATAAGTCTACAAGTCTCCGTTTAAATACACGCAAAAAGGCTTTTACATCACCAACACCTTGTTGCAGCCACACGATATTAAATCCCGTTTCACACAAAATTTCCCTTATTTTTGAAGCCCAGCATTCTTTCCCAGCCCTGTCAAGTTCCACTAACATTTGGTAAGCCTTATAAGGTAACCTATTTGGATTCATTTCCAGTAATTTAAACCAATATCTAAGACAGGTAGTTGAGGAGTTGACATAAAGAGGATATCTTCCCAAATCCCCATATACCATCTTGTTAGGTGTCCTGACTGGAACACCCAACAGTCTTTTGCACGATACCAAATGTACTTTCTCTATATGCTCGAGTCTGTTAAGTCCCCATATCTCAGAAGAATACAACAAAATAGGTTGAATTTTTGCATCAAACAACTTGAAGAAAGTTTCTATAGTCATGTCTTTATATTTTTGAAAAGTCCTGTTTAATAGCAAAGTTGCTTTTTTACCTTTTGTCACCAAATGTTCTGTGCCGGCCTTGGTGCTAATCATTGTCGTGAAACTGAACCCCAGATAACAATATTTACTAACTACTTCCAATTTTGTCCCTTTGTAAAACCATTGTTCATGTCGTCCTAAGAAGCCCCCTCTTCTGAAAACCATAACCTTAGTTTTTTCAAGATTAACTTCCAGTTTCATGCTGGCACAGTATGTCTGCAAGACTCTTAACTGGTTTTGCAAACCATTTGGTGTTGTTGACAGAAGGGCTACATCATCTGCAAAAAGAAGAATGAATATTTCCATTGAACCTGGCATCAACTGGATGCCATGTCGCCCCTTTTCATCCATACAATTGGCTAATTGATTTATTAATACCGAAAATAAAGTAGGGCTTAAGACACATCCTTGTCTCACGCCTATGGAGTTATCGAATATTTCAGATAATTCCCGGTTTGCCCGAATACATGAGCATAATGATTCATACATTGCTTTTAGCGAAACCAAAAACTTCCCTTTTACTCCTTGATTTTGAATACACTTTAAGAGTTTGTCATGCTGAACCGAATCAAAGGCTTTCTTAAAGTCTACAAAAGCAACATATAGTTTTCTACCTTTCTTGCACATAGTTTTCTGAACCATAGCGTACAGACTGAAAATTTGATCCACTGTAGAATATTTTTTCCTAAAACCTGCCTGACTTTCTGATATTAAATTATTGTTTTCTAACCAAGCATACAATCTAGTATTCAGTATTGATGTGTAACATTTTGAAACAATGCTTAATAACGACACACCCCTGTAATTGTCCACTTTATCAGGATCTCCTTTCTTAAATATTGGTATGATAATAGCTTTTGACCAGTCTTGAGGATAAATTCCTCGGTCGAATAAAGTGTTAAACAGCTTCCAAAGAAAATTATGGATATTTGTGTTACCATTTTTTAACATCTCGGCTGTAACACCGTCCATTCCACTGGCTTTACCTATCCTCAATTTTCTGATGGATTCTCTGACTTCTTCTATAGTTATCTTAGAATTTAATGGGTGTTCTGATGATTCATTTAAATCTACTTCGACAATGCAGCGCTCATCATTTGTTGATCTGTTATCTTGAAATACGTTTTTAAAATGACTGAACCATTCATCAATACTTATATTGTTAGTGAGTTTGTTTTTGGTACCATACCCTATATTTCTTAACTCAGTCCAAAACTGCGATGAATTTGAAATATTTCTGGCTAAGCATTCTGCTTTTTGTTTATTATACTGCTGTTTTTTATTCTTTAATAATTTTTTATACTTCTTCCGTGCTTCACAAAACACAACTCTATCATCCTCATCTTTTGTTTTTCTGTAGTGTTTGAGAGTTTTTCTGCTTTCTGCTTTTGCTTTCTCACATTCACCATCAAACCAATCAGATCTTTTTCTCTTCTCTGTACATTTCTTACGGTACATACAAGCACCAGCTTCTTTGAGACATTCAACAAATATGGTTAAAGCCTTATCTACATTAGTGTCTAGAGTATTCGAAGCCAATGTAAGTGAGAAGGGAGAGAGAGAGAAGGGGAGAGAGTGAGAGAGAGAAGGGAGAGAGAGAGAGAGGAGAGAGAGAAAGAGAAGGGGCGAAAGACAGACAGACAGACAGACAGGCAGACAGACAGACAGACAGACAGACAGACAGACAGACAAGGAATTTACACTGAAACAGGTCCCTTCCCCTGTTTCATTTGCTGTCTACAACGCCAGCTGACATGGTGTCCACGGCAATGACTGGACGATCCCACTTTACTACATGTTGCATACACTGCACCTTGCCCCTAACATTGTGTGACACCTGTAGCCCACAGATAATAACAATCTTGCCTGCACCTTGCCCCTAACATTGTGTGACACCTGTAGCCCACAGATAATAACAATCTTGTCTGCACCTTTCCCCTAACATTGTGTGACACCCGTAGCCCACAGATAATAACAATCTTGCCTGCACCTTGCCCCTAACATTATGTGTCACCTGTAGCCCACAGATAATAACAATCTTGCCTGCACCTTCCCCCTAACATTGTGTGACACCTATAGCACACAGATAATAACAATCTTGCCTGCACCTTGCCCCTAACATTCTGTGATACCTGTAGCCCACAGATAATAACAATCTTGTCTGCACCTTGCCCCTAACATTGTGTGACACCTGTAGCCCACAGATAATAACAATCTTGCCTGCACCTTGCCTCTAACATTGTGACACCTGTAGCCCACAGATAATAACAATCTTGCCTGCACCTTGCCCCTAACATTGTGTGACACCTGTAGCCCACAGATAATAACAATCTTGCCTGCACCTTGCCCCTAACATTGTGTGACACCTGTAGCCCACAGATAATAACAATCTTGTCTGCACCTTGCCCCTAACATTATGTGTCACCTGTAGCCCACAGATAATAACAATCTTGTCTGCACCTTGCCCCTAACATTGTGTGACACCTGTAGCCCACAGATAATAACAATCTTGTCTGCACCTTGCCCTAACATTGTGTGCACCTGTAGCCCACAGATAATAACAATCTTGCCTGCACCTTGCCCCTAACATTGTGTGACACTGTAGCCCACAGATAATAACAATCTTGTCTGCACCTTGCCCCTAACATTGTGTCACCTGTAGCCCACAGATAATAACAATCTTGTCTGCACCTTGCCCCTAACATTGTGTGACACCTGTAGCCCACAGATAATAACAATCTTGCCTGCACCTTGCCCCTAACATTGTGTGACACCTGTAGCCCACAGATAATAGCAATCTTGCCTGCACCTTGCCCCTAACATTGTGTGTCACCTGTAGCCCACAGATAATAACAATCTTGCCTGCACCTTGCCCCTAACATTGTGTGACACCTTTAGCCCACAGATAATAACAAACTTGCATGCAGGATGCAAGTTATAAACAGGACGAACAACATTCGATGGTCTGCCATCCACTTCCAGCAAATATGGGAGTTCAGATAATGAAATCTGCATGAATCGTAAAGATTAAGGATGATAACAATCTTGCCTGTAGTGTTCAAGTTATAAACAGGACAGGCAACCTTCTTTGGTCTGCCATTAACCTTCGGACAAAATTGAGTTTGGATGATGAAATATACGTAAACGGAAAGATGTTGTAAGTGCCCTGATATTTTTAGTGGACATCTGGGCAGCTTGTTGGTATCGGACGTCAAAAGGACGTGTATCACTGGTCATTGAACAAGAGAGGAACGTCTAGTACGTGTATTTATAGATCCAAGGTATGACCGTTTTTTAGGGATTCAGAATCAAAGGTGAAAGTATCACTTTACTTGAAATGATTGAACACATGTGATATTACTTATCAGCGTAAAACATATGTTGATGTGAAGACGAAGAGAAAGAAAGAGTTAGAAAACATGTGTGAAGTGTAATGGTGATGGATATCCATATCCTTCATTTGGTCAAGACGAAAGAAATGTTATATAATGATGATGGATATCCATATCCTTCATTTGGTCAAGACGAAAGAAATGTTATATAATGTGATGGATATCCATATCCTTCATTTGGTCAAGACGAAACAAATGTTTATAATGGTGATGGATATCCATATCCTTCATTTGGTCAAGACGAAAAAATGTTATATAATGGATGATGGATATCCATATCCTTCATTTGGTCAAGACGAAAGAAATGTTATAATGTGATGGATATCCATATCCTTCATTTGGTCAAGACGAAAAAATGTTATATAATGATGATGGATATCCATATCCTTCATTTGGTCAAGACGAAAGAAATGTTATCATAATGTGATGGATATCCATATCCTTCATTTGGTCAAGACGAAAAAATGTTATCATAATGATGATGGATATCCATATCCTTCATTTGGTCAACGAAAAATGTTATAATGTGATGGATATCCATATCCTTCATTTGGTCAAGACGAAACAAATGTTTATAATGGTGATGGATATCCATATCCTTCATTTGGTCAAGACGAAACAAATGTTATCATAATGGTGATGGATATCCATATCCTTCATTTGGTCAAGACGAAACAAATGTTATCATAATGGTGATGGATATCCATATCCTTCATTTGGTCAAGACGAAACAAATGTTATCATAATGGTGATGGATATCCATATCCTTCATTTGGTCAAGACGAAACAAATGTTATCATAATGGTGATGGATATCCATATCCTTCATTTGGTCAAGACGAAACAAATGTTATCATAATGGTGATGGATATCCATATCCTTCATTTGGTCAAGACGAAACAAATGTTATCATAATGGTGATGGATATCCATATCCTTCATTTGGTCAAGACGAAACAAATGTTATCATAATGGTGATGGATATCCATATCCTTCATTTGGTCAAGACGAAACAAATGTTATCATAATGGTGATGGATATCCATATCCTTCATTTGGTCAAGACGAAACAAATGTTATCATAATGGTGATGGATATCCATATCCTTCATTTGGTCAAGACGAAACAAATGTTATCATAATGGTGATGGATATCCATATCCTTCATTTGGTCAAGACGAAACAAATGTTATCATAATGGTGATGGATATCCATATCCTTCATTTGGTCAAGACGAAACAAATGTTATCATAATGGTGATGGATATCCATATCCTTCATTTGGTCAAGACGAAACAAATGTTATCATAATGGTGATGGATATCCATATCCTTCATTTGGTCAAGACGAAACAAATGTTATCATAATGGTGATGGATATCCATATCCTTCATTTGGTCAAGACGAAACAAATGTTATCATATGGTGATGGATATCCATATCCTTCATTTGGTCAAGACGAAACAAATGTTATCATAATGGTGATGGATATCCATATCCTTCATTTGGTCAAGACGAAACAAATGTTATCATAATGGTGATGGATATCCATATCCTTCATTTGGTCAAGACGAAACAAATGTTATCATAATGGTGATGGATATCCATATCCTTCATTTGGTCAAGACGAAACAAATGTTATCATAATGGTGATGGATATCCATATCCTTCATTTGGTCAAGACGAAACAAATGTTATCATAATGGTGATGGATATCCATATCCTTCATTTGGTCAAGACGAAACAAATGTTATCATAATGGTGATGGATATCCATATCCTTCATTTGGTCAAGACGAAACAAATGTTATCATAATGGTGATGGATATCCATATCCTTCATTTGGTCAAGACGAAACAAATGTTATCATAATGGTGATGGATATCCATATCCTTCATTTGGTCAAGACGAAACAAATGTTATCATAATGGTGATGGATATCCATATCCTTCATTTGGTCAAGACGAAACAAATGTTATCATAATGGTGATGGATATCCATATCCTTCATTTGGTCAAGACGAAACAAATGTTATCATAATGGTGATGGATATCCATATCCTTCATTTGGTCAAGACGAAACAAATGTTATCATAATGGTGATGGATATCCATATCCTTCATTTGGTCAAGACGAAACAAATGTTATCATAATGGTGATGGATATCCATATCCTTCATTTGGTCAAGACGAAACAAATGTTATCATAATGGTGATGGATATCCATATCCTTCATTTGGTCAAGACGAAACAAATGTTATCATAATGGTGATGGATATCCATATCCTTCATTTGGTCAAGACGAAACAAATGTTATCATAATGGTGATGGATATCCATATCCTTCATTTGGTCAAGACGAAACAAATGTTATCATAATGGTGATGGATATCCATATCCTTCATTTGGTCAAGACGAAACAAATGTTATCATATGGTGATGGTATCCATATCTTCATTGGTCAAGACGAAAAAATGTTATCATATGGTGATGGATATCCATATCCTTCATTTGGTCAAGACGAAACAAATGTTATCATAATGGTGATGGATATCCATATCCTTCATTTGGTCAAGACGAAACAAATGTTATCATAATGGTGATGGATATCCATATCCTTCATTTGGTCAAGACGAAACAAATGTTATCATAATGGTGATGGATATCCATATCCTTCATTTGGTCAAGACGAAACAAATGTTATCATAATGGTGATGGATATCCATATCCTTCATTTGGTCAAGACGAAACAAATGTTATCATAATGGTGATGGATATCCATATCCTTCATTTGGTCAAGACGAAACAAATGTTATCATAATGGTGATGGATATCCATATCCTTCATTTGGTCAAGACGAAACAAATGTTATCATAATGGTGATGGATATCCATATCCTTCATTTGGTCAAGACGAAACAAATGTTATCATAATGGTGATGGATATCCATATCCTTCATTTTAAGTGTTCTATGTATGTAACCTTAGAAACAAATGTTATCATAATGGTGATGGATATCCATATCCTTCATTTGGTCAAGATGAAACAAATGTTATCATAATGGTGATGGATATCCATATCCTTCATTTGGTCAAGACGAAACAAATGTTATCATAATGGTGATGGATATCCATATCCTTCATTTGGTCAAGACGAAACAAATGTTATCATAATGGTGATGGATATCCATATCCTTCATTTGGTCAAGACGAAACAAATGTTATCATAATGGTGATGGATATCCATATCCTTCATTTGGTCAAGACGAAACAAATGTTATCATAATGGTGATGGATATCCATATCCTTCATTTGGTCAAGACGAAACAAATGTTATCATAATGGTGATGGATATCCATATCCTTCATTTGGTCAAGACGAAACAAATGTTATCATAATGGTGATGGATATCCATATCCTTCATTTGGTCAAGACGAAACAAATGTTATCATAATGGTGATGGATATCCATATCCTTCATTTGGTCAAGACGAAACAAAAATTTTTGCTTAGCTAGCGTGGTTGACAATGCAGGAAGTGGGAACAGAATGCAGAAGTCAAGGGTTAATGGAAAGAGAGCAAGAGAGGGAGAGAGAAAGAGAGAAAAGAGAGAGAGAAAGAAAGAGATAAGAGAGAGAAAGAAGAGAGAGAGAGAAAGAGAGAAAAGACAAGAGAGAGAAAATAGAGAAGGTAAGAGAGAAGAGAGAGAAGAAGAGAGAGAGGAGGAGAAAAGAGAGAGAAAAAGAGAAGAGAGAGAGAAGAGAGAAAGAGAGAGAAAAAGAGAGAAAGAGGAGAAGAGAGAGAGAGGAGGAAAGAGAGAGAGAGAGACAAGATAGAGAGAAAGAGAGAGAAGAGAGAGAGAGAGAAAGAGAGAGAGAAAGAGATAGAAGAAAGAAGAGAAGAGGAGAGAGACAAAGAGGGAGAGAGAGAAAGAGAGAGAAAGAAAGAGAGAAGAGAGAGAGAGAAAGAGAGGAGAGAGAGAGAAGAGAGAGAAAGAGGAGAGAGAGAAAGAGAGAAGAGAGAGAGAGTGGGGTGGGGTGGGCAGACAGACAGACAAACAGGCAGACAGACAGGCAGGCAGACAGAGAGATAGGAGAGGCATGAGGCAGGCAGGCAGGCAGACAGGTAGACAGACAGTGACAGACAGACAGGCAGACAGACAGACAAACAGGCAGGAGACAGACAAGCAGACAGACAGACAGCAGACAGACAGTGACAGACAGACAGACAGGCAGGCAGGCAGGCAGGCAGACAGTGACAGACAGACAGGCAGGCAGGCAGACAGTGACAGACAGACAGACAGACAGAGAGCATGGGGGAAGTAGGGATACAGAAAGAGAATAATGGTTATAATTATTAGTGTTTGTTTATTCATTTATTTATTCATTTGTTTGTTGGTTTGTTTGTTTGTTTGTTTCTTTCTTTCTTTGCTGGAATCACAATGTGAAATTCGGACTGTTCTCCCGGGGAACAATGCGTCGCCGCGATGCATCGCCGCCCATTTTTAGCGCATAACCGCAGTGCAGTGCAAGCCTTTTTTAACGTATCATGTTGTTTTATTTTATTTTATCTTATGTTGTTTTATTTTGGTTTATTCTGTTTTATTCTACTTTATTTTGTTTTGGTTTATTTTGTTTTATTTTATTTTGTTGTAATCTATTTCATTTCACTTTGATTTTTTTAAAATTTCAGTTCTATTCTGTTTCAGTTTTATTTTATTTCATTCTATTTTATTTTTTTGTTTTATTTTATTTTATCATTTTTTATTTTATTTTGTTCTATTCTATTTGTATTTGATTTTACTTTAGTTTTAATTAACATTTCATTTTACTTCAGTTTTGTTTTATTTTATTTTATTTTATTTTATTTTATTTTATTTATTTTATTTTACTTCTTTCTAACATTTCATTTCTATTAATATTCATTTGGTAGTTTTGGTGTGGGTTCTGTGTGTGTGCTGTGTTTGTGTGTTGTGTTTGTGTGTGTGTGTGTGTGTTATGTGTTGTGTATGTGTTACGTTCTATCTTATGATTTAACGTTTTTCACTATAGTTGATTTTATTAGTGGGGAGGGGGGGGTGGGAGTGTGTGGATATAGATAAAAGTAATTGTATAATTATTATATATAAAATAAATTTAATATGATGAACAAATGAAATGTAGAACGTGTTGGCTCGTTGGATTGGGCAGAGGATGACAGAAAAAGACTTTGTTACGTGGGAACAGTTTAAATGAACAGACTTAAACTAACATTACTTCAACAACGTGAGGAACTTGTAACCTAAAACACAAACGAATAAATTAACAGTAATCATTACACTTGACTTAATGATCTGAAATTTTACTAACAAGATGATCTGTCGTAATTTTTTGAAAATGATTTTCAGATACTGTTCTTGAGTAAACATTTTCGGTTTAAAAAGCACGTTACATTTTGCATTGTATAATAATCATGTGACAACATGTGAACTGTTCCCGCAATACCACTTTTACATATTTTATTTCAAATGCGATTTGCTGATACGAAAACAAACAGCAACAATCATCTCAATGATAATGAAGAATATGCAATTTTTAACATATCATTTTGAATCGGTAAGTTTTATCATTGTTGTGTGGTGTGGTGTGTGTGTGTGGTGTGTGGTGTGTGTGTGTGTGTCGTGGTGGTGTGTGTGTGTGGTGTGTGTGTTGTGTGTGTGTGTTGTGTGTGTTGTGTTTGTTTTTTTTTCATGAAGTGATTTGTCTACAGATTTTGCCAGTGACAAACTCCTTTGTGCCGTAGATCTTCACTGCGCTGACTACTTCTGAACACATGACCTTGGTTTATCCTCTCATCAAAACAAAACACCCTAACACCTAGACCACCACTTAAGATCTAGAGCAGGGGGGGGGGGTGAGGAAAAATCTCTGTCCTGTCCGTAATTGGAACTGTGTTTGTCACGTCCTAGGTAATGCTTTTAACACTGGGCTTCACCTTCAGCTCTACATGGCATTGTACTACCATCTTTTTTTTCGTGAGCTATGTAATATCTCGGCCATCTGTCATCTTTATTCTAAGAGAGCTCAGTGGACTCTTTCATTCTTTGAAATCGCAGGTACGCAACAAGGAAATAATATCAAAGATGGTGGGGCGGGGGACGCTGTATGTTGTTCACATAAGCCTGAACTCGACTCTACTCTCTCTCTCTGTTTCTCTCTCTCTCTCTCTCTCTTTCACACATTCTTTCTCTCTCCCCTCTTCTCTCTTTCACACATTCTTTCTCTCTCCCCTCTCTCTCTCTTTCACACATTCTTTCTCTCTCCCCTCTCTCTCTCTTTCACACATTCTTTCTCTCTCTCCCTCTCTCTCTCTCTCTTTCCACTTCTTTCTCTCTCCCCCCTCTCTCTCTTTCATCTCTTCTCTTCTGTCTGTGTGTCTGCTCTCTCTCCTCTCTCTGCCTCGTATCTATCTTTCTGTCTCTCTCTATCTTTTTGTCTCTCTCTCTCTGTCTCTATCTCTCCCTCTTTCTTCTCTCTCTCTCCCTCTTTCTCTCTCTCTTCCTCTCTCTCCCTCTCTCTCCCCTCTCTCTCTCTGTATCTGTCTCTCTCTCACTTTCTCTCTCAGCGTCTCCTCTCTTTCTCTCTTGTATCTCTGTCTCTCTCTCCTTCTCTCTCTGTCTATACCCTCTCTCTCTCTTTCTCCTCTCTCTCTGTCTGTCTCTGTTTTTCTCTCTCTTGCATCTCTTTCATGTGTGTGTGTGTGTGTGTGTGTGTGTGTGTGTGTCTGTCTGTCTCTCTCTCTCTCCCTTTCTCTCTGTTCACTCTCTGTTCTCTCTTTCTCCTTTTCTCTGTGTGTCTCTGCTATATGTCTCTTTCTCTCTGTCTCTGTCTTTCTGTCTCTGTCTGTCTCTATCTCTGTCTCTGTCTTTCTGTCTCTGTCTGTCTCTATCTCTGTCTCTGTCTTTCTGTCTCTGTCTGTCTCTATCTCTGTCTCTGTCTGTCTCTATCTCTGTCTGTCTCTCTGTCTCTGTCTGTCTCTCTGTCTCTGTCTGTCTCTCTGTCTCTGTCTGTCTCTCTGCTCTGTCTTGTTCTAATCTCGTCTCTGTTGTCTCTAGCTCTGTCTCTGTCTGGTTCTATCCTTCGCTCTCTGTCTCTGTCTGTTCGTCTTTACTCTGTCAGTCATCCTGTCTCTGTCTGTACTCCATCTCTGTCTGTCCTACTCTTCTCTGTCTGTCTCTATCTCTGTCTCTGTCTGTCTCTATCTCTGTCTGTCTCTCTGTCTCTGTCTGTCTCTATCTCTGTCTCTGTCTGTCTCTATCTCTGTCTGTCTCTCTGTCTCTGTCTGTCTCTATCTCTGTCTCTGTCTGTCTCTATCTCTGTCTCTGTCTGTCTCTATCTCTGTCTGTCTCTCTGTCTCTGTCTGTCTCTATCTCTGTCTCTGTCTGTCTCTATCTCTGTCTCTGTCTGTCTCTATCTCTGTCTGTCTCTCTGTCTCTGTCTGTCTCTATCTCTCGTCTCTGTCTGTCTCTATCTCTGTCTGTCTCTCTGTCTCTGTCTGTCTCTGTCTGTCTCTGTCTGTCTCTCTGTCTCTGTCTTTCTGTCTGTCTGTCTCTGTCTGTCTCTCTGTCTCTGTTTCTCCTTCTCTGTTTTGATCAGTGTATCAGTGTATTTCATGCATTCATACATGTGTCAATGTGTTTAGTGTGTAAAGTACCAAGGACTGTGTGTAACACTGGGTCAGTGGGACCTAACGCTATTATCCTTGAGTGATTGTTTTGAACAGGCAGGCACAGACACACACAGACACACATACAGCATACACACACACACGCACAGACACACACACACACACACACGCACACACATTCGCGTACGCATTATCATCATCATCATCATCATTACCATTATCATTATCATCATTATTATTGCTGTTGTTGTTGTTTTATGAATGATTACTATCATTGTCTCTCGGACATCATATATAGGAAAGTGTAGAGTACAGCCCAGTCTCATGGTCTCAATCCAGATTGCAGCCCCATAGCAACATCATTATTATCATCTACATTCTCATCTACAAATGCCTATCAATTAACATCAGAAAAAAGAGTCCTTGAATGTTATATAGAACCAATACTGTTGTACAGATGCGAGGCGTGGACAGTCAGCAAGCAAAGCCAGAGCAAGATTGAGGCAGCCGAGATGTGGTTTCTCAGAAGAATGTTGAGAGTTCCATGGACAGCAAAGAAAACAAACGAGACAGTCTTGATGGAGGCAGACACAAGTAGATCACTCATAAGGAAGATTAGGAAAAGACAGGCAACATTTATAGGCCATTTTATGAGGAAGGGGATTTGGAGCACCTGGTCACAATGGGAAAGCTGGAGGGAAAGAGAGCACCAGGTAGACCCAGGGAGAGAATGCTGGACGGACTTGCAGGCTGGCTGGGGATGAGGGGGGTGGGGGAGATGCTGGGGCAACGAGAGATAGAGATGGTTGGGAAGTCCATGGTCGCCAACGCCATGTGGCAGGGCACCTGATGATGATGATGATGATGACATTCTCATCTATCATCACATCATGATGAAAACATGTACCGTACTCAGTGGCCAAAAACAGGGGCAGGGAACTGGGACAGTGAAATGAAAGTCTTTTCATTTCAGAGGATTTGAAGATTGTTATGGGTTTTTTCCCTTCCCACCAGAAAGTTCAGATTTTGTCTTCTCAGGGTCACTGTGAACTTGCAGAAGCATCGGATGAAATTAAACTGGGGGAGGGGGAGGGGAGGGGGAGGGGGTATGTATGTATGTGTATGTTGTGTTATGTATGTGTAATGTATATGTTGTATGTGTGTGTTGTATGTGTATGTGTGTGCGTGTTTGTGTATTGTTGTGTGTGTCTGTTTGTTCTTGGTATGTGCTGTGTCGTGTGTGTGTGTGTCTGTTTGTTCTATGGATGTGTGCGTGTTGTGTGTGTTGTCTCTTGTCTATGGATGTGTGCGTTGCTGTATGTGTGTGTGTGTGTCTCTCTGTCTATGGATGTGTGGTGTGTGTTGTTTGGTCTGTGCGTTGTTGTGTGCTATGGATGTGTGTGTGTTTGTGTGTGTGTGTCTGTCTATGGATGTGGGTGTGTAGTGTGTGTGTGTGTGTTCTGTCTGTCTATGGATGTGTGAGAGTGTGTGTGTGTTTGTGTGTGTGTATGTGATGTGTGTGTGTGTGTGTGGTGTGTGTGTGTGATGTGTGTGTGTGTGTGTTGTTGTGATCTATGGATTTGAGTGTGTAGTGTGGTGTGTGTGTGTGTCTGTCTGTCTATGGATGTGTGAGTGTTGTGATGGTGTGGTGTTGTGTGTGTAATTTTTGTACTATGGATGTGTGATGTGTGTGTGTGTTGTCTGTTTGTCTGTCTATGGATGTGTGAGTGTGTGTTGTGTTGTGGTGTGTGTATATGGATGTGTGAGTGTGTGTGTTGTGTTGGTGTGTGGTGTGTTGTGTGTGTGTGTGTCTGTCTGTCTATGGATGTGTGATGTGTGTGTGTGTGTGTGTGTGTTGTGTTGCTGTCTGTCTGTCTGTCTATGGATGTGTGCATGTGTGAGCGTGTTCCTTTGAGAAAAAAATGTGTATGTATTTACAAGTACAGTATTCTTCATTTTTCATAACATGTGGAATAAACGTAAATCGTGCAACATATACAAACTGAGCAAGATGTTCAAACATGTAGGTTTGTTTATTGCTGTACAGATCCAAATGCTGTCAATAAACAACCACCATAATGATAGATACCACAGCCACAACCCACCATGACACATCAACAACACTACCACTATCACAGCATGCATTCCATCCTTTGTTACCCTAACCCGACAGAAAACATGTTTGTTTCATTCATATACATTTTCTGATTTTCATATTCATAGGGAAATGCTAAAGCATATGTCACGCAAGAAAATCAACCAAAAGAAGCAAAAGAACCAGTTTCCTTAACCCTTTGACACCTACACCCTATTCCATCAACTGCAAAAACTTAACCTTTGATCCCTGCAGGAAGCTGGTGGATAGGGTGGGGGAAGTCAAAGGGTTACGTTTCTGCATTGCTAGCATGGTTGATAAGCAGGATGCTGTGGACAGGGTGCAGGAGACAAAGGGTTAAAACCGATATCTATAAGAAGCAAAAGAACCAGTTTCTCTTAAAACCAACATCTACCAATTTAAAAATTCTTAAAAAAAAAAACGTTTGTGTAATAGACATCATCTACTGAATAAAAAAACACATTTATTTAGTCATATCAACACTATAGAAAGCATACATAAGAACAATGATCACATCAGCAACAATTTCAGTCAATTTTGTAAAAAGAAACAGATTGAATTGATATTAAGCATGATATCTAAACACACGCACACACACACACACACACACACACAGCACACGCACCACCACACACACGCACGCACACATGCACACACACACACAATACATTAACACAAAAATTAAGCATGCCATGATGACATAATTGAAACTGACAGACCAAAGGCAGCAAACAACCATACTGACAACAACAACAAAAAGAAAGAACACACACACACACACACACACACCACACACACACACACACACACACACACACACACACACACACACACACACACACACACACACACACACACACACACACCCGCAAAGAATCAGAACATGTGTTTAATAAAACTAAACAAGGCGCAAATATTCAGCCAACTGACCTCTATCAAGCATACACAAAATACAACAAAGAATAAATGCACAACGTTTAGCACACAAAAAAACAACAACAAAAAATTCACATCCCAGAAACTTCCACCAAAATTGTTTGCCATGGTGGAAAATGCATGTTGCTTGTTTGGGAAATTGTGTATTGTTTTCTTTCATTGTGTTAAGTGTTGCACATCATTTTCTTTGCAGTCTTCTCTATACATTTGACAAAGGCCAGTTGGCTGAAAATTCACACCTGTCTTGTGTAGATAAACCAAACACATGTTCTAATTCTATTTTTTGTATTTTTCTGGTTCGTATTTCATGGTGACTGTCATTCAGAAACCATACTAACAATCACACAGTGAAGTTTTACAAACAGGAGCATGGGAATAGGATAAAGGTGACTCACCATTTCTCCCAACTGAACATGAAAAGTCTTTGCTATGATGATCACGTACATACATTTGAAAAGAACACACACCTGTAAGTGTTTCCCCTACCCATCTCTTAATTTTCAATTATACAAAGTTGTTATTAAAGCCATTATGTTATTAAAGCCAGACAGTAACAACTCTTTCACAAACATACTTCAGAAAAGTAACCGTTTATACACGAACTGGTAAACTCTACTGCACAAGCATTTGAAATTTTCTAGACAGAAGTAAACATTAACAATAAAAAGATGACCATGCTTGCTGATCAACAAAATGCAGAAATTATAATACACCAAAAGCCTTCACCATGCTACAACATAATCTATCTGCAACCATTTACAAAGACAGAACTGTAAACTACTCATATTTCATTTATTGTGTGTATTCTAACCAAATAATGATAACTGCATACATGAAGCACTTGTAGTAATAAACTGAGGTCTGTCTTTTGTCTCACTTTTAATATGTCCTGATTGTGCAGCTGTCACTTAATGAAATGTTCATTTATCCAGTTATCTGCTTACACATATAAATTCTCAAAACAGCCAACACCATAATAAATGGATTTTAACTGTGACGCCCCCATCACAAGACAGTGATCAAAGAAATGCTTCTAGAGTAAATTCTTCCCTGTGACAGAGAGCACAGTATTTTTTAACATTATTCTGGAATCACAACTAAACGCTAAGATTGAATTGTTTTCATATAGCTCGTAACCTGTGCAGGTTTCAACAACACTGCAACAGCAATTTCCTTAAAGACAAGCTTCATTCATTTTGTCCATTTTAGTCTGTTCAAGTTTAACCACAACACAAGGAAAATTGCTTATTTATAACAGATCTTTTCAGAAGAAAATAAACACTACTCGCACCCTAAGTTGGCTAACGGGAAAGGGGCGGTGACGCACGCTTCAATGACGCAACACAACGAGTCAAGCGATACTGCCCCAGGACCCCACTTCTTTGAAAGACCTTTAAGAAGACAGTAGTGTCCTTGTCACGGCCGCGTGATTGGGAAGAGCAACACTAACCATTGAGCACGGTGCATGTGGACAAAAGAAGACTCCAACCTCTACCCCCCGTCTTCTTACAGGGTGGCGGCGAGGCCAGGCATGACGGTAGGCAATTAAACCAGGGCCAACCACGTCCGGGGGGGCTGCCTGGCCGCTCGTGTCACCGAGACCATCATGTGTAAACAGTGCTTCTCACCCGTACCCGTCCCTCCCCTGTGCTCACACACAACAATGGGCAAGCGTAGTTGATTGCAGGTAGGGTACGACTGACGGCACGTCACAGGTGCATAATTTATAGACAATGCACGGCAGGTCGTGTATCACCGCCATCGCCAGATCTCTCTCTTTCTGTGTGTATATGCCTTGTGAAGTGTGATGTGATGTGAGTGTGTGTATTTAGGTGGGGTGACTTGCTACAGCTCCAGTTACGAGGTTACAAAGTCGGATTAGAGTCAAGCTCAACAGGGTCTTCTTTCCCCGCTGATTCCGCCAAGCCCGTTCCCTTGGCTGTGGTTTCGCTAGATAGTAGATAGGGACAGTGGGAATCTCGTTAATCCATTCATGCGCGTCACTAATTAGATGACGAGGCATTTGGCTAATTAGCTTGGAGGAAGATCAAAACTTCCTCGTTCCCCGTCTTTCAGCCCCGGGTGGGCAGTCTCGTTTTCGTGACACGCTGGACTACCTATCTTCGCTGTGAGAGAGACACAAAAGGTGTAGCGAGTACTATCTTTAGGCGGCCCGCGTAAAGGACATATCCATGAAAATTTGGAGGAGACGAATCGTCCCCCCCAGGGCTCTAAGAGACAGTGCTTTGGCACCAGCCTTTCGGCTGATGTTCATTTGCCTCAGGAGCCAGTCGTTGCTCTTGCACCAGCCCCCTCTTGCTCCGACGGGCAATCCTTCTATGAGGACTTTTGGTGCCTTCACGTCGGGCAAGTATCGGTCAATTAGGGCCGGTGCAAGGCATTGGTACTTGGTTGCCTTGGCCCGTCTGGCTTTCGCCAGGTCCTCTTTGCTGCCATCCCATACGACGGTGGGGTCAACTAGGATGGCAGTGTCCCTTCGGACCAAGACAAGATCTGGTCTGAGGGCGGAGCCGTCAACTATGAAGGTAGGCTCCCAGTGGACCTTCCAGCCTACTCCTGCCGCCTTTTTCGCGAGGACAGAACACACCGATTCATGGCGTTTAATTCTCGCTTTTTTCACCACCGCACACGCTCCAGAAATATGTCCAACCGTCTCTGTGGTTTGACCACATCGACGGCACGTAGCGGTCAGGCCAGGAGTAAACCTGGCCATGACTTCCCTTGTTGGGTACGTACTGGTTCGGAGCTGTAATGCGGCGGTGAACTCGCCACTCGTGTATGTCCTGCCCTTCAGCCAGTGGTTGGCAGCAGGATGGTAGGCCCAGTTGACGACTCCCTTCCCCTGCACTGGCTGTTGGGCCCATTCTTTGTGGTGGGTATTCGCTCTGGCAGGGGAAGTCACGGTCAACGACTCTTGAGGGATCCCAAGGGCCTCCACTAAACGGACGATGTATTCATCAGTGGAGTCCACCATGCCCTTTAGGATCTTATCCTCACACCTCGGGACATGAGTCACTAGCTCGATCAGCCCTAGACCCCCTCTTCGCAGTGGTGTGTAGAACAGATGATTCGTTGTTTGCTCTGGGAGGTGCAAGCAAAGCTTAACCTCCCTGCGGACCAACGAATCCAGCTCACACATATGCGTTTTTGGAGCTTCGGTGTTGATCAGGGCTGAGGCGAGTCTCGGAAGCACGGTGTCCCGCCAGATTTCCAATCTTTGTTCTGGCTTAAGCGGTGCCTTCCGGATTCTTTCGCCCCATACCCTGATCTGATCCACCAGTTCAGGACGCTCCAGGCCAATCCAGGGACCGAACTGCTTACCGAGGTATGTCGTTTTCTGGTCGGGCGCAACCCATGGGACTGGTTGCTCATTGGCCAGAAAGGGGTCATCATCATTGACCGTGAAAGTTTTGCCCGTGGATTTCACAAGAAAGGCGCAGCTTTTGTTCACGTTCAATTGCAGTCCGACCGCGTCGCAGAAGCGGGACACAAGTCTCAGATTCCGACGCATCCCATCTTGCGTTCGACTGAGCACTGCTGTGTCATCCGCGTATCCCATGGCCACGACTGGTGTTCCTCGTCCTGCTTTCCAAGCTACGCCTTCTTCCTCCAATAGGCAGAAGAGAGGGTCCATCGCTATGTCAAAGAGGACAGGCGAAAGTGGGTCACCTTGCTTGACTCCACTCCGTATCTGTATGGGACCCGTCACACCCCTCTGACTGTGAATCGAGTCGTTGCACCTTCGTACAAATCCTCGATCACCCCACAGAGGTGCTGCGTGATCCCAAACCTCTCCATACCTTTCCGGACCAGGTCATGTGAAACAGTGTCAAAAGCTTTGGCCAAGTCCAGAAAGGCAACCGCTAATGTACCCTTCTTCTTTTTGGCCTCTCTGATGATCCGCTTGAGGAGGATGGTGTTCTCACTCACCCCAGGGGCTGGGATGAACCTCTCTGAATCGGGTTCAGGGGTACGGCATCAGAGAGACGCTTTGCCAAAATTTTGGCATAAAGGCGTGTGAGGACGCTGCCGATTGTTAGCGGTCGCCAGTTCCCTATGTCATCCAGCCCCTGCTTCTTTTTAGGAAGCAGGATGCTGCGGGCCTCCTTTAGGTATGGCGGAATCTTTTTGGTCATGTACCAGATGTTAAATACAATCGACAGGAGGATCCCGTCCCCACACTTTGCCTTTATTCGATGGGCCGCTACCCCATCTGGACCAGCTGCCGTCATTGCTTTGGTGTCCTTTAAAGCTTTAATGACCTCTTTTGATGTTATTGGCTGGCCCAAGACGTCACGCCCTTCGTCTGTGACTCCCCGCCGGGGCGGTGGAAAGATGTTCAATTCCACTCCGGGAGACTGCCTCTCAAACCTTTCTTTGTAGGCCTGCTCTACCTTTGCCGGGGGGATGTCACATCCGGCCGTATGTTGGTCATCGAGGACGGTTCGGATGGCATTGCGTCTGTTCGACTGCCAACTTTGCTGCAAGGCGCGGTACTTGTTGGCTTTCTGGTTCGCCCTCTTGCTCCACTTCTTGGATCTCCGGGGTTTCCCACGACGGAGCCTCTCGCGTTCGGCCCCGTGTTCGCTCCCGGAGGGTTCTTTCTGCAGAGCAGCGGAGAGTTCACTCAGTATGTCGAGCATAGCTCCGTCATCATCCTCGCCATCCTCTACCTTCCTCAAAATGTCCATAGCCTTGCTACGGGTCGGGTCACTCAACATCGCTTCAGTGTACAGATGTGAGACTGGGGTCTTCATGCCAACTTTGGGTTGCACGCTCAGTGGTAGAGTAGAGCCTGGTGGGACTTGGAGGTTCAATTGTGCCTTCTGAGCGAGTGCAGGAACCGGAGATCTTCTGGTATGCCTTCGATCTCTTTCTGTCAGAGATCTGTTTGACAGTGAAGGCATATCCAATCTGCTCCATTCTCACCCGCACTCGCTCCAGGTGTCCTCTTCCCTGTCCGGTCTCCTTCAGAATCAGGGCCAGGGCTCTAGAAGAGTCTTCATTCCAGAGTGGTGTTTTCCCTACCGCTCTGGCAGTCCTCTTCTTCTCCTTCTCTACCACAGGAGCGGCAATGCGCTTTGCGTTCGCCAGACACGGGTGCCTATGGCGAATATGCTGCCCCAAACCAATCTTTGTCGTAAATGTCATTGGGCATGACTCACATTGATGGGGATGCGAGTCGGGCATTGGCATGCAAATGTGCCCCCTGCACTTTCCTGCATGAACCTCCACACCATGCAGGTTCCCTCCGCGCCCACATCTGCGACACCTGAAATGAGCTCTATGCCCTTGTGCTGGTCACGAAAGTGGCCAGCTAACTTGCGTAGCGTTGCGAATTCCCTTTTGTTGCATAATTCGCACATCCAGGCCGTGGTCGGTATGAGGATGGAGAAGCCACCCTCTCTTTCTTCGAGGTCGATCTTATTGACCTCTACTGTTTCATCAATGGTGGCTTCTCCGACGTCTTCATGTAGTCTGGTCTGTCGACCAAGATAGTCTTTCCACCCACCCTTCTTGGAATAGCACAGGGTGGGTAGACAAGGTGGATATGTCCCGTCCGCAGGCCGATAACGCGAAACCAGGGAACGGGACTCCATAGGTCTTGAGTCAGGGTTGTCCTTGCCCAAGTTCCGTGGTACACGGGATCGTCGCGCCATTGCTCCTCGTGGCACCTAATGGGAGAGGTCCTGGCGGGTGCCGTCCATGCTCCCATACCCTACTCCCATAGCAGTTTACCGAGTTGCCAGCTCTGTAGAAAAATCGACAACTTTTCTCCATGATTTATATGGGCGGACCTGTTCGCAGTCTTCTCCAGACGAGTATAGCCCATATCTAACTGCGGTTTCCCTGCAGCCATTATGGATCTTATCAGGAGACGCTCATGGTACTCCACAGGTCCGGTACTCTGTTCCGTCATGAGGGACGGACAACCCCGCACGCAACCAGCATCCGATATGAACAGGAAAACCACGTGAAGGTCGCTGAGTGGGGACTTAGTGCTGGAGAGGGCCATTTTCAGTGTGCTCTCAGGCTTGGCCTAAGGCACCTGCGGCGATCACAGCACCCTATGGGTTGAGAGGCTACGGACAGAACGGTTTAGACACGTATTTCCTTGTATTGCGCATTCTACCACTTACGAGAGAGTCATAGTTACTCCCGCCGTTTACCCGCGCTTGATTGAATTTCTTCACTTTGACATTCAGAGCACTGGGCAGAAATCACATTGCGTCAACACCGAGTGATGGCCATCGCAATGCTTTGTTTTAATTAGACAGTCGGATTCCCCTGGTCCGTACCAGTTCTGAGTTGACTGTTAAATGCCAGCCGACGTGAACGGCCGAAGCCGCCACCTAGCTGAGGCGGTCCACAAAAATGCCGTTTTAACAACCCCGTGGTTTTGGTTGGCCACCGTACACCACTGGCACTACGTAGTACTATGTATGTATGTAGTAGCCGAAGGGAAGGACGCCGACGAGTGCGGTCCTTAGGGCGTGACGCCACGCGCACATCTCATTCACCAGCCGCTTACGCCGGGAAGGTCGTAGATATTCACTGGGCAGCACAGTACCAATTGATTGTCCGCCAACAAATTGTTTCTTTTAAGAAGAAAATAAACACTACTCCCACCCTAACTTGGCTAACGGGAAAGGGACGGTGACGCACGCTTCAATGACGCAACACAACGAGTCAAGCGATACTGCCCCAGGACCCACTTCTTTCAAAGAGCTCTTAAGAAGTCTGGTCACGGCCACGTGATTGGGAAGACAACACTAACCATCCAGCACGGTGCAGGTGGACAAAACAAGACTCCAACCTCTACCCGCCCCGTCTTCTTACAGGCTGGCGGCCAGGCCAGGCCTGAACGGAAGGCAATTAAACCAGGGCCAACACGTCACCGGGGGCGCTGCCCGGCCGCTCGTGTCACCGTGTCAAGCAGCAGGCCTGACCACCATGTGTAAACAGTGCTTCTCACCCGTACCCGCCCCTCCCCTGTGCTCACACACAACAATGGGCAAGCGTGCTTGGCTGTAGGTAGGCTACGACTGACGGCACGTCACAGGGGCAGCATGTCACGGGTACGTCATAGATATCACACCGCTCTCTCTCTCTTTCTGTGTATATGTGTTTGTGTGTGGTGTGTCTTTGTGTGTCTCCACTTGGACACGGTGCCAAGTATACCACTTACTGGCACTGGACATGTAACAGGCTACACAAGTCACTGGCAACGGCCACGCAAGCACGCACACCCACGCGCCCTCCTATCTACCCTCATGCTGCACTTTACCATTTAACCAACCATCATCAAGCAGAGCCACACAACAACAACAACAAACAACAACAATCACCCACTGCCTGCCTGCTCCATGTGTGTGGGCGGCACAGTAGCAATTGATTGTCCTCGAAGAACACACACACACAAAATATATATACAATGGAAATTAATAAAACATGTATATAATGGACATAAATATCTCTCTCTCTCTCACTCTCTCTCTCTCTATACACACACACACACACACACACACACACAAAATTTATATATATATATATATACATACAGATATGTAATGAAATTACTGCATAACTATGTATTGTTTCTCTTTCACTCAAATATCTTCAACTGCAACATTTTCAAGACATATTTCCCAAACCACCACTCATCCATCACCTTCCAAACGGACAAAACCTTCAAATATCTGCTGCTGCTTGTCACATCCCTTTTGTAGTTTTTAAAATGTTTTTTTAGTTGTAATTTCTTTCATTCTGCTCTGTCACTTTCAGTCTGTACTCCAAAGGATCATGTACAAACAAGGTCTTTTTTCATGTTTGCTTTTACCCTGTATCTTTTACCTCTATGTATCAGAGCTCTCCCTGTCTGTATCTTTTTGTGTGTGCGCGTGCGCGTGTGTGCGTGTGTGTGTGGTGTGTCTGCAATCGATCGCAGTCACATTAATTGCCACTCATTGCCTTGTGCACAGTGCTCGCTCACTCCCTCCATCCCTACCTTCCTCACCTGCAGATCCCATCCATGGCTTTCTTCTGCTCTCACCATCACTCCCGTCTCGGCGCTGGCATCAGCAGCATCCACCCTCGTGCTCAGTCAGCACCTCGGCCGGCGCAGGCATTGGCGGGTAAGTAGCCTGTCTCTCCATCCCTGTGCAAACAGTGCATTACAGTGCTCATTCAACAGTGGCTTGTGCTCTTGCACCATTTCCTGTTAAGCACCCACCCTACGTCCTTTGCATCAGGCTAACCGTCTGACGTAACGCGGTCTTCCCCCTCCCATGGGAACAGCATCCAAGAGACAAAGCCACCAATGCTGGGTTGGCACTAGTCCAAGGGAAGCGACTCCCTGGCAGTGGTTTTGGTGAGCTCCCTGTCTTCGCGTCTGCCTGTCTCCATTGCGTAGGCTTCCTTTCTGTTCCCACTGTACTTGTTGTTGTTGTTTTTTATTTAATCCTTCCTTTCTGTCTTTATTTGGGTTGGGGAAGGAGGTGGATTGGGAAGGGGGTTGGGCTTGTGTAAAGCAATGGTGATGCAGTCCTGTACAAGCGCAGCGTGGCAGCAGGGCACATGTGTGTGCTTGCCGGCTCCCAGCGCTGCCACTGTCGGAAGGATGTAAATCATGACACACCCCGGTAACATCTTTGGCGTGCCTCTCACCTTCCCCTTCCGGGACCCGCACACATCCTACTCTGAATGTCGCCCCTTTCAAGGGAGCGAACGACTGCCAAGTTTGGTGCAGATCCCTTCAGGAGACGCCAAGATACGGCTGTCCCAGATATGCCGTTTTAACAACCACGTGGTTTTGATTGGCCACCGTACACCACTGGCACTACATAGTACGTATGTATGTATGTAGTAGTGCGAAATGGAACATCTCATTCATCCAGCCGCTTACGCCGGGAAGGTCGTAGATAATCACTGGGCGCACAGTACCAATTGATTGTCCGCCAACAAATTGTTTCTTTTCAGAAGAAAATAAACACTAGTCCCACTCTAACTTGGCAAACGGGAAAGGGGCTGTGACGCACGCTTCAATGACGCAACGCAACGAGTCGAGCGGTACTGCCCAGGAGGCCACTTATTTGAAAGACGTCTTAAGAATCCAGTAGTGTCCTGGTCACGGCCTCGTGATCGGGAAGAGCAACACTAACCATCCAGCACGGTGCAGGTGGACAAAACAAACTCCAACCTCTACCCGCCCGTCTTCTTACAGGGTGGCGGCCAGGCCAGGCCTCAACGGTAGGCAATTAAACCAGGGCCAATCACATCACCGGAACCGGCTGCCCGGCCGTCGTGTCACCGTGTCAAGCAGCAAGCGTGACCAGGATGTGTATACAGTGCTTCTCAGCCGAAGCCGCTCCTCCCCCTATGGTCACACACAAATGGGCGCGCGTGGTTGGCTGCATGCTATCGCACGTCACGGGCATGATGTCACGGTTAGGTCGTAGATACCACCCGCTCAGCCAGCTGTTCTGCTGTGAGAATGTATGTGAGTGTGAGTGAGAGTGAGTGTGAGTGTGAGTGTGAGTGTGGTGTGTGTGTTTAGTTGTGTCTGGTGTGTGTGGTGTGTCGTGGTGTGTGTGTGTGTGTATATATATTAGTATGTGTGTATATGTGCGTGTGTGTGTGTTGTGTGTGTATGGGGTGTGTGTGTGTGTGTTGACTTGGACAGCTGCAAAGTATACCAATTACAAGCACTGAACATCTAACAGGCTACACAAGTCACTGGCAACGGCCAGATAAGCAGGCACACCCACGCGCCCTCCTATCTACCCTCATGCTGCACTTCACCACTCAACCAACTATCATCAACAAGCACAGCCACACAACAACAACAACAAACAACAATCACCCACTGCCTGCCTGCTCCATGTGTCTCCGCTGCTGCATTGCAACCAACAACACACAAAAACACACTACAACACAACACGCCAGCCCACGTCGTCGAACAACACACACACACAAAATATATATATCATGGAAATTAATAAAACATATATATCATGGACATAAATCTCTCTCTCACTCTCTCTCTATGCACACACACACATATATATTTATATATATATATATGTAATGAAATTACTGCATAACTATGTATTATTTCTCTTTCACTCAAATATCTTCAACTGCAACATTTTCAAGACATATTTCCCAAACCACCACTCATCCATCACCTTCCAAACGGACAAAACCTTCAAACATCTGCTGCTGCGTGTCACATCCCTTTTTGTAGGTTTAAAAACTTTTTTTTTAGTTGTAATATTTCTTTTCAGTTGTGCTCTGTCACTTTCAGTTACCTTTCAACTGCATCATTTCTGTATTGCCTATCCTGAGTAACTCTCAGTCGCCCTGTTCCCTCAATGTTCAATGCTCTGTCAGTTTAGTGTCCATTCTCTTTCACTTGACAAGACGACCTGGCCTGCTGGAAACGTCGTCGTCTGTACGCCAAAGGATCATGTAGAAACAAGGTCTTTTTTCATGTTTGCTTTTATCCTGTATCTTTTACCTCTATGTATCAGAGCTGTCCCTGTCTGTATCTTTTTGTGTGTGTGTGTGAGTGAGTGAGTGAGTGTGTGAGTGTGTGTGTGTGTGTGTGTGTGCAATTGATCGCAGTCACATTAATTGCCACTCATTGCCTTTTGCACACTGCTCGCTCGCTCGCTCCCTACCTACCTTCCTCAACTGCAGATCCCATCCATGGCTTTCTTCTGCTCCTACCATTACTCCCGTCTCGGCGCTGGCATCAGCAGCATCCACCCTCCTGCGCAGTCAGCACCTCGGACCGCGAAGGCATTGGCGGGTAAGTAGCCTGTCTCTCCATCCCTGTGCAAACTGCATTACAGTGCTCATTCAACAGTGGCTTGTGCTCTTGTCCCATTTCCTGTTAAGCACCGACCCTACGTCCTTTGCATCAGGCTAACAGTCTGACGTAAGGCGGTCTTCTCCCTCCCATGTGAACAGCATCCAACAGACAAAGACAGTAATGCTGGGTTGGCACTAGTCCAAGGGAAACGACTCCCTTACAAAGACAGTGCCTGGCAATGGTCTTGCTGAGCACCCTGTCTTCGCGTCTGCCTGTCTCCATTGCCGTAGGCTTCCTTTCTGTTCTCTACTGTACCTGTTGTTGTTGTTGTTTTTTATTTAGTCCTTCCTTTCTGTCTTTATTTGGGGTTGGGGAAGGAGGGGGTTTTTGTTGGGGAGAGGGTTGGGCTTGTCTGTACCAATGGTGATGCAGTCCACACACACATGGACACACACCACACACACACACACACAAACACACACAAACACACGCAAACACACACACATCACATTCACACACACACACACCACACACATATACACACCACACACACACGCACACACACACACACACACACACACACACACATTCACATTTACACACACACATCACCAACATAGACATACCACACACACACACATTCACATTCACACACACACACACACATTCAAATTCACACACACACACATCACCCAGACATACATACACCACACACACACACACAACACACACACACACACAACACACACACACACACACACACACACACACACACACACACACACACACCACACACACACACACACACGAAGAATTGTTTGCAGTCAGAATGTGTCAGCTGTGCAAACACATTAACTGAAAACATCATCTTATTTTATGTTGATAACAACTACCCACAGACTCCATGTCCGATCTAATAATCCTTCTGGGGAAAGTAGACATTTCACAAATGCAAATTGAAAAACAGTTTACTGAATATCACTTCTTTTAGGAAATGTCTTACCACAACATGCCATATAGAAAAATCTAGTCCAAAGTGACGTGGAATTTGCACACTTTTGGAGAAAAATGGTAGCCATATCTTTTATCTTGTTATTGTTATCATTGTTTAAAGCCCAGCTGACTGCTTAGAGCCATATCAGGGTTAGTTTCATCTGTTACAGACCAAGTTATACTAATATGTCAACACTGTCTTTATATATGTAACATTGTTGTTGTTGTTATTCTTCGTTGTCACATTGTATGTTAGATGTCCGTTTTGTTGTGAAACATTAATGTATAGAAACAAGTTTTTAAGAAAAGTTATGCTAATCGCTTATCCATTTACGACATCAAATATGAACGTTTTCTCAAAACTTTGCCCGTACACATTTCGTCTGATTCTGTTCGTTTTTGGTGTTGATGATACTCCATGTGCATCTGTACATGTAGTTCATTTTGACTGAAGATGTGGATGTCTTGTATATATGTTGAATTTGATCTCTTGTGTGCTTAAAATTTTGCTTTGCTAATTGTTTTTGTCTTGATATCTTGTTGAAAGTGGATGAAAATATATTTTTTAACGTTTTTGGACTGATGAGTGTTCAAGTCAGTGGTCTCTTTCGCTAACCACTTCGTGGAGTTGAATGATGTCAAACACATTATGTCTGCCTCACAACGAGACTTACTTCTTGTCTTGTCATTTCATCAGAAAGTGGATTTTCTCATAAAAAAAATGGGGTGGGTGTGCTTGTTAATGTTGTCTTGACTGCCTGTGATAACAACAATCATCATAATGATAAAGACTGGTTGAACACCATTTTGCTCTGAAGGGGATGTGGGATTTGGATTGTGTAGAAAAATTAGAGGATTAGAAGAAAACGCTGTTGACTTCGACAAGACCATGATGTGAGTGAGATGTGCTTTGAATGAGCGTGTGCACGTTTGTGTAGCAGGACACGTTGACAATAATGTACTTTTGTAGTATGCCTAACAGTGCTCTTGGCGCTTATAATTGTCATCATCATCATCATCAGGTGCCCTGCCGCATGGCCCTCCATACAAATATATCCCTTGTCGCTGCGAGTAATCTTCCACACTCTCTGTCTTCAGCCACGCTGCAAATCCGTCCAATATTTTCTCCCTGGGTCTTCCTAGTGCTGTTTCCCTCCAGCTTTCCTGTTGTGACTAGGTGCTCTAATCTTGCCTCACAGAATGTCCTATAAATGTTGGTTGTCTTTTTATAATCTTCTTCATTAATGTTCTTTCAAGATGGTCTTGTTTGTATTCTTTGTTGTCCATGGAACTCTTAACATTCTTCTTGTTCTGACTCGGTGTGTTGACTGTTCATGCTTCGCATCCGACCACAGTGTCAGTTCCATATAACACTGAAGAACTCTCTTCCTGATATTCTTTGGTGGGAGTTTGTTTCATTTTCTTGAATGCTGTTTTGGCTTGGACGATTCTGCTGGCTATATTTGGTGTGCATCTGCCGTCTGATGAAATGACCGTTCCCGGATTATCAACCTGTGTCAGTGTTCTGCCATTTACTGTTATTTTGCATGAGGGGATTATTATATGAGTACAAGTCTGTTAAGATCAGGCGTACCTTATATGTTCTTTTAAAGGAAACATGGATATCGAATTTTAAAAGATTAAGCAAAATAATAGCAGAAAGCATCCCAACTTTTCTTTGATCTTTCCACCCAGCCACGACTCACACCAAGATTTTTCCAGTGATAGGTTGATACAATACTAGTATAAACATAGACTAGGTAAAACATAGTCTAGGTAGGGCCTCAGGACCTGGCCAGATCTTGGGTTTATGTGCAGGCTTAAGGCTTGTGCCATGATCACCACACACATGGCACATGTGACGTTAGTGCATATGGAATTCGTTGCAAGCGCGGAGATATCTTCAGAAACTGAAACCGAAACTGAAAGATCCCACCCCTCTTCCTGTCGTTTTTCCAACATTGGTCTGTGTGTAGTTCGCCATGCTTGTGGTCGACAGGCCTCCTGTATTGGGTTCCGGGATGACAATGTCTATTGACTGTTTTTAATGTATATTGTGAGCGTACCTTTGGGAAAGAACACAGCTTTTCTGTGGATATCCGGACCTTTGTGACAAATGGCTGTTAATGGCTGTGCACCAGTTCACTCAGGTCCCTACATATTCAATCATAAATATTAAGAATAAATGCTGCACTGACAAAAAAGCAGCTTCTGTCTGCCCACACGAACCCACAATCATCATCCTTAACAGACTCCAAAATATGACAATTTGTGTATTCATTAGGATAGAGCGGTAAACGTCAAGCAAGGGGCATGAAGAGGAATTGTACTTTGCTGTCTCCAAATTATCGACGTTAGCTGTGCAGGGTGGTGTCTTGTTCCTCCCTCATTTCATCACATTCCACCCAGTTAGCCAATTGGGGATGATTACCGTTTTTTTCATTAAAAGATCAATGGGGTGTGCGCGCGCGCGCGCGCGTGTGTGTGTAAACAGTGTAGAACTGACGATAGAGAAAGAGAGGGCAGAGAGAGATAGAGAGAGTGTGTGTGTGTGTGTATGTGTGTGTGTGTGTTTGTGTGTGTGTGTATGTTTGTGTGTGTGTGAGTGTGTGTGTGTGTTTGTGTGTGTGTGTGTGTGTGTGTGTGTGTGTTTGTGTGTGTGTGTGTGTGTGTGTGTGTGTAGTGTGTGTGTGTGTGTGTGAGTGTGTGTGTGTGTTTGTGTGTGTGTGTGTGTGTGTGTGTGTGTGTGTGTGTGTGTGTGTGTGTGTGTTTGTGTGTGTGTGTGTGTTGTGTGTGTGTGTGTGTTGTGTGTGAGTGTGTGAGTGTGTGTGTGTGTGTAGTGTGTGTGTGTGTGTGTGTGTGTGTGTGGTGTTGGTGTGTGTGGTGTGTGGCGCGTGTGCGTGGTGTGTAAACACATAAAACCGTGAGAGAGAAAAACACAAAAATCTAAGGAGAGAAAGAGAGCGCATATCTGCATGTGTGTATGTGTATGTGTGTGTGTGTATGTGTGTGTATGTGTGTGTGTGTTTTTGTGTGTGTGTGTGTGTGTGTGTGTGTGTGCACGCGCGCGCGTGTGTGTGTGTGCGTGCAGGTGTGCGCGCACGTGCATGTTGTGTTCATGCATCCACGCACGTACACTGCTCTTTTGTGTGCCTTTGTTTTTCTGTTTTTGGAGGTATTGATTTTTGTTATTTGTTTTGTTGTTGGTGTCGTTGTTGATGGAGTTTATCAAGACCTAGGTGGCGTGCAGGGTTCATGGGCAGGTCTACGGTTTCTGCCAAGAACATTGTGGATCTTATCCATCACATGTGGCGCCAGTATATACATGTAGATTCTAGTTTGACTGAAGGGACACCATCTTCAGAGAGAAATCCAAGAAACACAAAACAAAAACAAACAAAACGAATTATTTGTCCTGCACACACATACACACACACATGCGTGCGCACACGCACACTCATACATACACTCACACACACACACATCAGCACACACACACACACAACACACACACATGCGTTTGCCACACACACACTCATACATACACTCACACACACACACATCAGCACACACACGCACACACACACACACAAATAAACCCACGCACTCTTGCACGCAGAGAGAGAGAGTAGGCAGGAGGGAGAGAAAGAAGGAGAAAGAGAGGTAGATAGAAAGGGAGAGAGAGACAGAGGAGAGAGAGAGAGAGAGAGAGAGAGAAGGGAGAGAGAGAGAAGGGAAGAGAGTGAGAGAGACAAGGGAGAGAGAGAGAGAGAGAGAGGAGAGAGAGAGAAAGAGAAGGGGCGAAAGACAGACAGACAGACAGACAGACAGGCAGGCAGACAGACAGACAGACAGACAAGGAACTTACACTGAAACAGGTCCCTTCCCCTGTTTCATTTGCTGTCTACAACGCCAGCTGACATGGTGTCCACGGCAATGACTGGACGATCCCACTTTACTACATGTTGCATACACTGCACCTTGCCCCTAACATTGTGTGTCACCTGTAGCCCACAGATAATAACAATCTTGTCTGCACCTTGCCCCTAACATTGTGTGTCACCTGTAGCCCACAGATAATAACAATCTTGTCTGCACCTTGCCCCTAACATTGTGTGTCACCTGTAGCCCACAGATAATAACAATCTTGTCTGCACCTTGCCCCTAACATTGTGTGACACCTGTAGCCCACAGATAATAACAATCTTGCCTGCACCTTCCCCTAACATTGTGTGTCACCTGTAGCCACAGATAATAACAATCATTGCCTGCACCTTGCCCCTAACATTGTGTCACCTGTAGCCCACAGATAATAACAATCTTGCCTGCACCTTGCCCTAACATTGTGTCACCTGTAGCCCACAGATAATAACAATCTTGTCTGCACCTTGCCCCTAACATTGTGACACTGTAGCCCACAGATAATAACAATCTTGTCTGCACCTTGCCCCTAACATTGTGTGACACCTGTAGCCCACAGATAATAACAATCTTGCTGCACCTTGCCTCTAACATTGTGTGACACCTGTAGCCCACAGATAATAACAATCTTGCTGCACCTTGCCCTAACTTTGTGTGACACCTGTAGCCCACAGATAATAACAATCTTGCCTGCACCTTGCCTCTAACATTGTGACACCTGTAGCCCACAGATAATAACAATCTTGCCTGCACCTTGCCCCTAACATTGTGTCTGTCCTGTAGCCCACAGATAATAACAATCTTGCCTGCACCTTGCCCCTAACATTGTGTGACACCTTTAGCCCACAGATAATAACAATCTTGTCTGCACCTTGCCCCTAACATTATGTGTCACCTGTAGCCCACAGATAATAACAATCTTGCCTGCACCTTGCCCCTAACATTGTGTGACACCTGTAGCCCACAGATAATAACAATCTTGTCTGCACCTTGCCCCTAACATTGTGTGACACCTGTAGCCCACAGATAATAACAATCTTGCCTGCACCTTGCTCCTAACATTGTGTGACACCTGTAGCCCACAGATAATAACAATCTTGTCTGCACCTTGCCCCTAACATTGTGTCACCTGTAGCCCACAGATAATAACAATCTTGTCTGCACCTTGCCCCTAACATTGTGTGACACCTGTAGCCCACAGATAATAACAATCTTGCCTGCACCTTGCCCCTAACATTGTGTGACACCTGTAGCCCACAGATAATAGCAATCTTGCCTGCACCTTGCCCCTAACATTGTGTGTCACCTATAGCCCACAGATAATAACAATCTTGCCTGCACCTTGCTCCTAACATTGTGTGACACCTTTAGCCCACAGATAATAACAAACTTGCATGCAGGATGCAAGTTATAAACAGGACGAACAACATTCGATGGTCTGCCATCCACTTCCAGCAAATATGGGAGTTCAGATAATGAAATCTGCATGAATCGTAAAGATTAAGGATGAT